>JAJJWW010006355.1:0-89328 GCA_023531295.1 Papaver armeniacum | reverse complement strand
AGAAATTAATCTATAGTCAATTATTTCAATTGTACTCAATACGATAGAATCATGCAAGATCATAACACGCAACTACAAATAAAATAGTTGGGTCTGGCTTCATAATCCCAATGAAGTCTTTAAAGCCGTTAACCTACAGGGTCTCGAAGAAACTTAAGGTTAAAGGAGAATCGACTCTAGTTATGTAACTAGTAACACACAGGAGGTATGCGGTTTAGGTTTCCCAATTGCTAGAGTTCTCCTTTATATAGTTTTCAAATCAGGGTTTGCACTCCAAGTTACCTTGGTAACAAAGCATTCAATATTCACCGTTAGATGAAAAGCCTGATTCAACCAAGCTAATATCTTTCAACCGTTAGATCGAACTTAGCTTGTTACACACAAATGAAATGTACCCCCATCTGGTTTATGTAACCGTACCCAAACATATAGACCATGTTGGTTCACAAATAGTTAACCGAGGATAGCCATATGATTACTCTCATATCAACCTTATTCTTCTTAACCATAACTAGTTCAAATGACTCAAATGAAACTAGTTAAAGAGTTGTTCAATTGCTATATTCTCATAGAATTATACAAGAACACAATTGAAGCAAAATCGGTTTGATTCACTCGAATCAATCATGAACATTATAGCCACGGTTTGCAAAGATTGCATTCCTTATTATATAAATGTTTATGTTCATGTTTAAAACCGATTTTAGAACTTTAACCTTCAAGTATGCAAACGGGTACGCATATACTTGAAATACCCGGACCAAGATTGAGTTACGCCAGGACGCAAACGGGTACGCGAACTTCAAATTCCAGTAGAAATTCTCGGTTATGAACATGTACGCCAGTATGTAAACGGGTACGCATACTTAGGTTCACGGATTTCTCAAACCAACAGGTACGCAAACGGGTGCGCATACTATGGTTCCCGGACATGGATTACATATGTGCAAGAGTGCACAACATGACATATCCAATAATGGTTAAGTGTTCTAAACTCTTATTTCGATCATTGAAACTTTCTTAGAGGATGACAATAGCCGTTTTCACACACTAATAGCATCAAAGCAATTTTCAAGTTATTGAAATAATCATAACGAAACATTCCAAGGCAACACCAAATGATTGTATCACAGAAACCATATAAGATGTTACTCGGCAATTTTCACATGATATAAGATGAACTTGGTCGAAGCGAAAGCTTGCCAACACATATTTCGAGAAATATGTAAGCGAGATAAACTCAGCTCGAAATCTCAAATGTGTATATAGAAAACTATATCGTAATACGACTTATGTCTCAATATAAGAGATAGAGTAGAAATAGGCTTTCCAAGTGATAGATGAGTTTAAGTCTCCACATACCTTTTGTCGATGAAGTTACACAAGCTCCCCTTAGTAGGTCTTCTTCTTCAAATGATGAACGCCGTGAAAACTAAGCTCAACTACACAATCTATGTCCTAGTCCGAGACATCTATAAATAGGCTAGAAATCAAGACTTATAGTTTTTATCACTAACATTGAAAAACATGCTTGAGATAGCAACGCATGCGAGTTCGACCAAGCGGTGCTCTAACAGGCTCCTCAACTGTTTCTGAACCTAAGAACATCCATCAAAAGTCGCATCTTTTCTTTTCTTCTCTGCCAAATGAAATGGTCAAAGCATGGAAAGTAGACTCAAGAAATCCAATCGTCAAAAGCCATCGGAGAAAAGGGTTGAAATATAGCTAAAAACAGTTCCAAGTAAAGTAATTCACTTGGTTTCTGCTCCTGATTCGCTAGCTCATCTCCTCCATTAAAGTAAAGGTAAGCCCTTACAGTTACAGCAAGCAAGCATATCATTTTTTACACGGTTGGATTACTTGAGTGTAAAAAGGTTTATCCCCGGGATTATAGACTAGACCTATACTAGTGGGCAAGCAGGCTCTAGGGCCACAGATCTTTAGGTTCAGTCCCTGGTGATCGAACCATTACTCTAAGGTGACTCTGTCCCTCTTTCTTACGATACAGTTCATTCCGTCCCTTGACACTATTATCAAGTTGGAGTCTTTACCATTCATTACACTCTTGTCTTAAATTACGAGACGTTAGCTCTTGCATCCAAGTCTTTCTTAGTAAGTGGTATGCTATCCTCGTAGGAGTACCTTCTTACAATTGGAGTACCTATTGCACTAGTTATACCTATAACAACAATATTGGTGTTCCTACAGGGACTCCCTCCCTTACTCTAACAAGTAAGCAAGTAAACTACCTTTTCGTTTCTCTCAACATAAGAAATTTAATAGGAAAGAAATCAGTGAAGCCCCGTATACTATGCAAAGGCAAAAAGTACGAAGTACGAGAGGGGGCGTAGCGGGAAATTTAATTGAATAAGAAATATCAGATGGCAGAGAATCCAATGTGAACAAAGGTAATGAGCCAATGCACATTGCCAGTTGGTGGAAATTGTGTCTCACGTCGACTTTGAGATCTGATCTTAGGGCATTAGGATATAGTTGAAAAGGATTGATTGTCTAAGGCACCTTTTAAAGAAGAAAGCATCACGTTGTTCCGAATTGGGGCCTAGTGTGCACTCATAGGCTGTTGGAAGCTCTCGATGTCGGCTCTTAGCCTTTATTTATAAAATAAGGCGGCATATCACTACTTCTTGCTTTCTTATTGTCTTATAAAGCATTTGTCCGGAAGTTCCTGCCTTCCCCCTTAGAGGCTTGGCACAAAAGCATCAGATATTGAAACTAATAGCAAAGAAGGTTAGGCTCCTCGAACCAGATTATATTATATCTTCATATACCGTAATTCGCTAATCTTGATGAAAGAGTAGGTAAGTACATAAGGCAGCTCTCCCCGCTCTGTCTTCTCCACGATTTACGGGTACTTACTCGTGCACGGAATCAAACAAGAGGAGGTTGCCTTGTAGGATCAAAATATCGCAACACCAACACCTCTGCGAAATCCATAAACGTTACGTAGCGAAGGCGTCGCAGACGAGTAAAATAAGTGACGCAATGGATGACGATAGCCACGAGAAATGTGTGAAGACCTAGCGAGATCTAGGAGTGTCGCGAGATTATGCATTTGTACACTTGCGACACTTCGCAAATCATTCCCAAAATAAAGGACAGCTTAGCTGTCATCCATTATGTAATACCCTATATAAAGATCCGAATGGCCTATTGGAGGAGAGATCTTTTCGAGTGTGGAGCAAGTCATTAAGAGAGAGAAAGTTTATAGTGATTGTAATTTCTTTACCTCCTTTCCATTTTATCTTGTAAACATTCAAGGAATTAATCAATAAAAATTATAATTGTTCATCTTAAATATTTTGATTGTGTGGATTCTTGTGAGGGGTGTAGTGTAGGATTTCCTGCAACTACATATTGGCGCTAGAAACAGGGAGAGAGAAAAGATTGACATCGTGATTTGAAAGAATTTGGAGTAATAGGGAAGGAATTTCATATAATTTTCAAAAATTTACTGAAATTGAGAAATGGCTAGAAGAAGACATGCATCAGAACAACCGACAACTGTTAGAAGGAGTAGGATACTTGATGGAGAAGGGAGAAATGAAATGGGGTAATCCTCAAGAATAAACACAAGAAATAATGAAGAAAATCAAATTCAATCACCAATTCAACCAGTACCGAATAGAACTGTGGACTATGATAGAGTAAGCATGCATACTTGGAGATCAGACTCTGTGGATGAAAGGGGAGAATAAAAACAATTGATAAACAATGGACAAGGGGAGAGAGACCGAGAAGTGATTGGAGAAATAATTCATGGAAATGAAGAGGTCGCAGCATTAGAGACATTGAGACAAACAATACATGGAGAAAGACAATTAGAGGCAGAGGAACGTGCAAATTTGACAAGGCAAAATCATGAGTTGAGAATGGAAAATATGAGATTACAAAACAGAAGGTCGAGAAGCACTACAAGGTCAAGCTCAAGATCAGTTAGAGAGGAAAGAAGGAGAACTTTACCTATAGAAAATGCTAATGAAGAAAATCGAGAAGAAGTGCAAAATCCAGGCGAAAAACGTTGCGAAAGAAGAGAAATAATGGAAGATCGTTATATCCCACATCCCGAGATTCTTCAAAATGGGCGAAATGATGGAAATCGAGGAAATAGGCAAATGATCGGGCGGAATAGTCCAGGATGAAGAAAATCGGAAGAAGGAAGAAGAATATTGTATGGGAGAGAAACACGAGAGGAAGCAAAAAGAAATTGAAGATGAAATTGAAAGACACTATGTTGAGCAAGCACGTCTAGCTTGCGAAAGAGAAAGATTGAGAACAGAAATGGAAGAACAGGGAGTTACAAGAGGCAATTCTCCAGAATAATCATGATAATAGAGAAAGAAGGAGAGAACAAAATCGCAACAATAGTAATATCAATGAAGAGTATGAAAGAGTACAAAGGAGAATCGAAAGGCAGCAAAGAAGAGAGAATGATAGATATAACGGTGTGTGAATTCATGAGAGGAATGAAAGAGAAGATCGCAGAGAAAGACGAGAAGAGAATGATGAACAAGAAAGTCAAAACAGACATGAACGCAGAAGAAGAGAGGCGGAGTTAAAAAGATCAATGGAGCCAAACTCTGGTGTAAATGAACAAATTCTGAGAGAATTGGCGGAAATGAGAGGAATGTTAAATAATAAAAGGGGAGGAGGTAAGAGACAATTGGATGAAGCCATAGAAGAAGATGCGAAGACTCCATTCACACAAGAAGTACAATTAGGAGGAATACCCCCAAAGTGCAATTTACCTACGTTAACCAGCATTTTCGATGGAACAACTTGTGCGATACAACATATCAAAGCTTATGTGAGATGTATGTTACAGTGGGAGAACCATGATGCTATATTGTGCAAATATTTTGCATCAAGTTTGACAGGAGAAGCTTTGAAATGGTTTGAAGGATTACCGAGGAATACAATAACATCTTTCAATCATTTTCAGGCTATATTTTTAGTGGCTTACATAAGTAATAACTCCTCGCGACCTGGTATTGAAGATGTATTTGGGTTAAAACAAAGGGTTGGTGAAAATTTGAAGCATCTAACCGTGAGATGGAAGACAATGTGCAGTGATATGGCTGGTCGTGTGGATGAGAGATATCTAATTCTATCATTCATTAATGCTATGTTCGCAACCAATCTGCTATATATTCAAATTTTTAGAATCAAGAATACAATCACAATGACTGAGTTGGGAGAACTTCAAGAGGAGTACATTGCTCTAGAGGAAAAGCAAAACGAGATGGAATCATACCCCGTTGCGAACACAAGTTCAAAAGCGCAAATGCAAGCTTGTTACCTAAACTAATAAACACAACTGATTTGAGCACCTCGCAAGGTCAACAAGAAACGATAACGGATGATGGTCAACGAAAGTTAGTAGCCATGGGGAGTCGTGATCAGGAGGAATTTGAGAGAGAGAGAAACTTCTATAACCGTGGAGGAAATAACAAAATTCAAAGACTTGATCAGCCGCAAGAAACTTATGGAATTCAGAGGCAGAGTTATCATAGAGGACAGCGAAGTCACAGGGTAGTCTGGGAAGAAATCAAGATGCCACCACTGAATACTAGTGTGGAGAAAATATGGGAAGCTATAATCTTAATGGAAAATATACCTGCGCCATGGAACATGGGAAGTGAACCACCTACGAGTGACAGAAGTCATGAATTTTGTTCTTATCACCATATTCACGGACACTCCACAAACGATTGTAGAAATATAAAAAGAATCATCCTCAGAATGATAGACCAAGGGAAACTAAATAAATTTCTAAAAAATCAACCTCAATCTCAACCATTACCACCACCGCCAGAGATTCACAGAGCAAACACAACAAAAGGAGGAGAAACATTTGTAATAGAAGTTGGAGCGAAAGCCAAGAATTTGTCTTGCAACTCTATTGTACATTCGTATAGGACAGTTGAAGATTTTCATGATAGTGTTCTCAGTAGGGTTTTCACAAGAGATGCTGATAATAGAGAAATAATGAACATCGCGAAGACATTGCCACTAAAGGAATGGAAAAAGCAGATTATTTCTTTTACCGCAAAAGAGGTACCCGAGGATGGCGAGATGCATGACAACCCATTAGTGGTAAGGTTGGAGATTAACCCAAGACCTAATGGTGATGAAGATGATGAGGCAGAAAATTCATGGGAAATCAATAGAATCTTAATCGATACTGGAAGCTCTGTAAATATCCTTTTTTACCATACTTACAAGACTATGGGAGGAAAAGACGAAGATCTAATACCTTCAACTTATAAGATATACGGTTTCAACGGTACTGCCAACAAGCCTAAAGGAGAAGCTCATATACGAATACCACTGAAAGGATTATCAACTGAAATTTTGTTCTGCATAGTCGATGTGGAATCTCCCTATAACGCATTGATTGGGCGACTTAGGTTACACGAGATTTTGGGTGTAGCGTCGACTTATCACCAGTGCATCAAATTTCCTCATCCCATTGGTGTTGGAGTCATCAAAGGAGATTGGGTTGAGGGACAGAAGTGCTATGAATTTGATGTGGAATTTTGCGAGGAAAGAGCTGCTCAGAAGAAGAACTGGAAGCAAAACATCAAAGAAGAACAAAGAAGGGAAAGACTGATGGTGGACGCAGTAGAGGTGATAGAAGAAAATACGTTGCGAAACCAATGCCTGAAGAAAGTTGGAAATTGCGATGATTTCGTAAAAGGGAAGGCAGTATTAGGAAATTTGAATAATGAATTGATTCTAGACTTGCGAAGGTTGTAAAAAAAAAAAAAAATCTAACTTTTGAGTGATAAAGACAGGCTGAAGATGCAAAGACTATGATAATCGAAAAAAGAATACGCGAAGCTTTCGCAGAGATTTGAGTGACAAAGACAGGCTGAAGATACAAAGACTATAATAATCGAAAAAAGAATACGCGAAATTCTCGCAGAAATGATGACAAGAAACAATCTAAAATCAATGACATATCAGAATGGGACGAACCTGCTATGGCGAACACCCTAGTTCGCGAATCAAAATTTCGTAAGAGGCAAATGTAAGACCTAAAAGTACGTCATAAAAGGGGGTATCTGTTAACATGGCTCAGGGAAAAGGTTACATCGCCCCTGGAACCTGGGTCATGCAGATTTGGGGTCAATAAAGCCCATCCAGGAGAGATACCTTGGATTTCCAACTATATATATATAAGGTTATACCCTGGTTGGACGACCGAGGGTCTCTTCTAAGGAGTCAGCGTGTGATCAAGGCACCGAGGTACACAGTTGAACCAAGAGTTCCTGGGGCATTTGAAGTGTCTCGGCCATTCTTGGAAACTCTTGGCATATGTTGCACTCGGCCCGAAGAAAACTCCACTTAGGGTGCAGTGTCATAACCATAAGCCATATAGGTAAAAGGGATAAGAGGCTGCGAAAACAACTGGTTGTTGTTAAGACCGGATGGGAGGAGCTAGTCTTGTATGGCCGATGTACGCCTCCTTGAAGGGGCAACCAGGGAGATGATAAGGGTGGCACCCTCCATTAGGGAGCTGATAAGTGTCTCAAGACGGCAATGTCATGGGGCTTTATTCTCACAATAAAATGTAGGCCTGTCATATTGTCGCAATAAAATTATCCTGCAGAGGCAATAATACTAAGAAATGATAAGGCAAAATCAATGGGTCTTTACATGAAAGTGTAAAGACGTCCTACAATTTTGTCGCAATAACAAGAGATGGCACAGTAAGACCTTTAACTAGGAAGGCAAAATAAGACCATATGACAAAAGATTTATAAAAATTAACTATTATTTATGCAGGTCATTCATTGCAAAGAAGAAAGTAAGAGACAATATGAGAATTGTTCAACAAAAAACATAATAATTCTTACAAAAAAGTGCATTTCAGAAGGAAATAAAAAACATCATATGCAAGAAATTATGAAGGTCAAGAAACTAAAGGAAATGAAATTACAAAAGAAGTTCAATTCTCAACATTAATTCTTTCATCTTCAACAATTTTATCATCTTCACCAGCTTCCACACTTTCGCCAGTTGTTGCATTCCCGCCAGAACCCCCTTCACCTGGATTATTATTGACAACTTCATTGTTTGATGGGATCACCTTTTCATTAACGAGATCTTCACCGCTTTCGTATTCATAGTCACTATCAGGAGAATTAGGGATTTCATCATCCTCTACTTCCAGAGGTTCGACAGATACAGGGTCAAGAGATTTGGATAATAAGACATCATTCAAAAGAACTTCAGCTTTGAGATGAAACTGGCGAAGAAGTGCCTTCTGATGATTTCTACTCTGGATGTCTTTGGAGTAACTGAGGTAATCAAATCTTCTTTCGGCCCGATCGCGAGAACGAGCGAGAGTAGCGGCAAGAATCGCATTTTCTTTGCGAATCTTGCCATAGCTAGCTTCCAAAGTAGAAAGGGAGGAACGAAGATCTTTCTCAGATTCTGCAAGAATGAAGAACAACAGAGTTATACAAATAAATAATTCGCAAAAAAAGGATATCATAAGAAAATTAGACAAAGAAAAAAACGGATGAGGCAGTCAAATTTTATGACTACCTTCCTTTTGCGAGATAAGATGTTGGGTCAAAGCCAAGCAACTACTCTCCAAATGATCCATGGCACTATCAAAATTATCTCCAACAAGACCTTTTAAGCGAGAATGCAACCTCTTTTCGTTAGAAACAAGTAAGGTATTCTCCTTCGCAAGGGAGGAGTATGATTCTTTTAACTTGGAATATTGATCCTTGAGTTGGCTTGTTTTCACACTTAAAGTTATTCTACCCTGAATAAGCTTATCCCTATCAGCAGTGACTTCTTTGAGTTTACTTCTCGAACAGAGAGATTGTTCCCGTTCATTACATATTTTTGACACATCATCAAGTACGTTGCGAAGAAATCGCCACCTTGTTTAACAAAACTCGCTTCTCTTGAGATAGAGTTCCATTCTCATCTGATAAGGTTTCCAACTCCAAATTAGATTTAGCTAAAGAACAAGAGAGATGAGACAATTCATTATTTAATGACTCTTGCTTCTGAACTAAGTGAGCATTCTCTTTGGCAAGGTTATCTATTTGATCAACAGAGTATGTATGAAGATTATCTAATTGGTTATATTGCTCCATCCAAACATCTCTATCCATTCGAGTTTCTTCGGCAACAGATTCCAACTGATATATCTCCATTTTTCGCTTCTGGTTTAAAGCTTGAAAGGCGAACAAAGTCTTAAAAAAAAAAAAAAAAAAAAAAAAAAAAAAAAAAGAAGGGGGGGAAGTAATACCTTTTAATTCTTCATTCTTCTTGCGAAGATTATCACGATCCAATGAAATATTTTGAAGCTTCTGATTTTCAAGATGGAGAGTTTCACACTTCACAATCATGTTTTCAAGATTATTCTCCAAAACTTTAACTTTCTGTTCTAAAGACATTTGCGACATCCTGTCAGAACTAAAATATTTACTCAAAGACTCGCAAACACTAGACTTGATGGGATCAATGGAGGTCTTCTTGGCGTCATTCATGATATCTGATAAAACTTTGAAAGCTACATCCACTCCCTCCAGGTTTTCTTTAGTAAGAGGAATATACTCAGAAGAAGAGGTAATGATGACAGAAGAGGGGAGAGTTGAATCATCTTTGGTCATAGGAATGTCATGAGAAGAGGAAACCCGCTGAAGGTCAATGATTGGGGGTGAGTCAGAAGCATTGATAATAGAAGAAGAGAAGGGTTCATCTTGAGGGACTTCATTTATGGAAAACTCGGGTATAGGAGGAAAATCGCGCCGACATTTTCGTGAGATAACCAAAGTAAAATTATCTTGCGAAGATATCACAGGAGGTGTTGGTTTATCCTGCGAAGATATCACAGGAGATGTTGGTTTATCCTGCGAAGATATCACAGGAGGTGTTGGTTTATCTTGCGAAGAAATAGCAGGAGGAGTTATGAGTTTGAATACAGGAAAGGAAACAGAAGATTCAACATTTTTAGAACGGCGAGGTTTCTTGGGGGATCTATTAATATTTTTGTCATCCTGCGAATCACAAGTCAAATAATAAACAGAGGCAACAATATTGTTATTAGAAGAATAAGTGTTTCTTAATACCTTGCTATTCGCAGGCTTCCTTTTAGTAACAACGACTTTCGGTTGCGAGCCCACAGGAACATTAGGGTTTAGAACTGTGAACTTGGTGTTAGATTTGTTCTTACTAAAACAAAAACAGCACGAGAATCATTAGAGAATGAATAATATTAGGATAAAACAATTTCGATAGAAGAGATCAATCACAAAAAGATCAATTTTGGCAAAATTAACAAACCTTGATGGCTCCATAGAAACAGTAGCAGAAAGATGATTAGAACAATAGTAGAGAGACAATAGAAGGAAGACGATGAAGAATTGCAGAAAGAAAAATAGCAGTAAAAAGTTGTAGACGATGAAGAAGATGAAATAAAAGAAAGGAAACACCCTCATGGAGAATTTCTCCTTAAATAGATAAGGAAAAAGTGACCGGTTAACATTAAATGTACCGGTAAAAAGGGGAAATTTTGACACGTGTAGGCAGTTACGCCTAATTCACGGAATCCTGGCGGTAGATTGATAGAAAGAAATGAACAGTTGCGGCAGTTTGAAAATAATAATTCTCATGACATTCTCTTCTTCACAGAGAAGACATGAGAAGAGGCAAGATGTAGGATCAGAATATCGCAACACCAATACCTCTGCGAAATCCATAAACGTTACGTAATGAAGGCGTCACAGACGAGTAAAATAAGTGACGCAATGGATGACGACAGCCAGAACACGAGAAAGGTGTGAAGACCTAGCGAGATCTAGGAGTGTCGCGAGATTATGCATTTGTACACTTGCGACACTTCGCAAATCATTCCCGAAAATAAAGGACAGCTTAGCTGTCATCCATTATGTAATACCCTATATAAAGAGCCGAACAGGCCTATTGGAGGAGAGATATTTTTCGAGTGTGGAGCAAGTCATTAAGAGAGAGAAAGTTTATAGTGATTGTAATTTCTTTAGATCCTTTCCATTTTATCTTGTAAACATTCAAGGAATTAATCAATAAAAATTATAATTGTTCATCTTAAATGGTTTGATTGTGTGGATTCTTGTGAGGGGTGTAGTGTAGGATTTCCTGCAACTACATGCTTGATGGTACGTCGGCCTTTGCTAAGGACTTTGCCGGGGAGATGGAATAATTATTCTTAGCTAGCTTTCTTGAATCTGTTAAGCTCTTTATCGGAATGAACTTCTAGAGATAGCAGAGCAAGCTCATTGAATTGGGTCTTGCGCCAAGGTTGGGTGAAGTAGGGGGACATGGATAGGACTCATCTTAGGTCAGTTTCAATATCCCAGGATTCGAAAGAAATAAGGGTGACCGGTCATGAATAGAAGGGGGAATCAAAATTAATCCTTTGAGTCTTATGGCTATTTCCATCCATTAGATCGAAACCAGTCTGCGCTTTCATAAATAAGGCTTGCCTCACCGACGGAAGGTGGGACCAACGAGCAGATGATCGTTCACATAATTCGAGGCGAACCAACCGGATACATCCGGAGCGTCGAACAAAGGTCTCGAAGCTCGCAGGAGTCAAAGGACAAAGCCGTTAACTAGAACATCATACAAAAAGCCCCGATCAACAATTAGATAATTGTCACAACAAGACGTCAGTTCCCTTAAGGTGAGTAATCCAACCCTTACTTATTGTAGTATTTTTTTAGACAACCATTTAACGGCCAATTCTGAGGCGGATAACGCACATTTCACTTAACAGATGTACTAGGTTAGCCTCCTGTTCAGTCGAGTTCTAGGTGGGTTAGGCCTACTTTTAGTATCGCCCCTCTCCTTGGCAGTCTAGTCTCTTTGAGCCTTATAAGGTCGAGCTATTAAATTCTGCTTTTAGTTCTGGATGTTACTGGTTGACCTTGTGCCAAAGATTACGTGTCAGTGGTTCAAATCGTCTCTTTTAGGAATGACCATTCGGCCTGGGTTGACAAAAAAGAAACTGACAAAGCTCAAGATTTACTTCCATAAACAATAGGGGCAAAGATGCTTAGGAACCTGCTATAAAGCGGACGCTACTAATATAACTCAGAGCCAAGCAAGAAAGACAACTCGATCAACATGGAAACCAGGTTCGGCAAGACCCCGGGGAGCCTCTCACATAAAAAATTATTTAGAAGAACCCGTCGTCTCGAGGTATCACAGGTCAGTCAACGTCGAATTGACATGAAAAGTTCCTGTTCGGTCGAATCTCAAAATCCCATGCTTTCCGTTGGTCAACAACCAACAAAAGGTTCTTTGGTTCTTCGCAACACCTACAGATGTATGGGGAATCTTTGAATATGAATCAAGAATGTTACCAGGATCTAGATCGGTTCCCGAAAAGCAAGTAAGGATTGCTTCAACCAAAATGGATGGAATAGGATCTCAAAAAGCCATTTAGATTCGTTCTCGACTAGGTATCAGTGGGAAGATCAAGATCAAGGAGTTAGAAATGATAGGCCAAGATCATGTTGTTCATTGGGAATTGAAGAGATAAGAACGAGCAGACATCGAACGATTGATTTCTATTTCTCGTTATCGTGGAATTCGTCATCAAGAAGGATCGCCCTTACATGGGCAACGAACTCACACTAATGCGAGGACATACCGCAAGCAAAATCGGAAATGAAAGAAGTACCAATGATGATCCAATCCTAAAGGTTCAGAAGGAGTCTTGGGTGGGCGATCCAATATAGTTTAATTTAACTTTCGTTAAAAGCGCACTTCTTTGATTTTGATCAAACAAAGATGTTGCGAGAGGTCGTCAAGTTTACACTTCCCATTTCCTTGCTAGCTAGAGCAAATGGATCCGTCGATGTCAATTGACTAATATTCTATTTGCCATTTGAACCAGCCCAAGAAAACGGATCTCGGTGCACGAGGGACTTGGATATATCGCCTTCTTTTTTCTTTTTGTTTATGAGGTCTCTCTCCCGGTCTCCAATCTATGAATATGAGTCACTCTATTCACCAGTTACCGTAGTTGAGCATGTCTTTTCGACAGATCAGACGATGGGCAAAGAGAATGGTCTTCTGACAAATGTAATTGAATTGGATATAAATTTGAAAGAAGCCCCTCTCCTAGGGTTTGAACCTCTTACCTTAATTAAATTTGAATCACCAGATCGCATGAACAGTTTCAAGGATTTTCTTTTGACGTAATTTATCTTGATCCATTCTCATGACCTTTGAGACTAATATGGCTATTGGCCTAAGTTGTTTACTTACTTGTTAGAGTAAGGAACCGACAAGCTTGTCAGAAATGGAAAATTGGACGTATATCTGTTAAGCATAAGAAGAAAACTTGGGTTAGCTCTGCGTCTGGTAATCTTGGATCCTTATTTAGTGGGTCCCGTCCTAATAGGCTTGTGGTTCACTGTTCAGACCAAGCATTCACCAAAAGCAAGAAGTATAGCCACTTCATTCCTCTCACCCGTCGCAAGATCGAGCAGATAGCTTAGCAACAAGCTGTAAATCCCTCAAAAAAAGACACGGTTACAACGAAGTTTTGCACCAACAACCCGTATCTCCTCATATTTGATCAGATTACTAGGTTGTCGCCACTAGTTATGGTGGTGAAGAAGGGGCCAATTTTAGCTAAAACTTATCCCCTTGCCAGTTGGAAAGGCAGGGAACAGTTGAAGTTCCGCATTTCCTATCTTTCTTTTTCGTAGCATTCCCGTCACTATTCGATTAAGCTTATACCCCAATTCTTGGGTGTATTGATGTGTATTTTCCTAGTGTTGGCGCTCGATAAAGACATATGTGCAGACTAAGAACTTTAGCCTCCGTCCCATTACCAACCTTGTCTGGTATCCGCTTCGATTAGACATCTACTTCACTGGATCAGTTCGGAGGTACGGGTTTCCTCCACCCCCACTCTGTTGGGGGTGAAACTTCATCGACGGATCAAAGGCTTATGGGCGTTCCCCAACATTTCGGATCAGCGGGCAAAGTGTGGTAGCAGCAGAGTAATGCCTACCAAGAGTCTCGAAAGCAGAACCTCCTACCACCTAAAAGAAGTAATCCATTTATACGAGCGTATCTCTCCTAAATAGCTCTTGCTGTTGTTGTTGGGACAAAGAGTGAACGCCATCCACCGGAACAAAGAACTTGTGTACCTTCGCCCTAAAGACTCGACTTAAATCAATAAGAGAAAGAAGTTGGGTTTCCGAGATTCCCCATGAGATGGATGAGAAGAGGTTTTTATATACAGAATGATCCAACATACTAAGGTAGGTTATTCACCTTTACTTTATTTAGGGCACAAACGAGTGGGAGATGATCCAGAATGTTAATTTGTGACAAATTATAAGGATTAAAATTGTAAAATAATACAAACTAACAATAATTTAGGTATTTTACACTAATATTGCATTAGTATAGTTGTTATAAAATTAACAATAATTATATCATTAACACTAATCGCATATCTAATGTAAAGAAGAAGAATGAAAAGAAGAACAGACGAAGAGGCAAGGGTTTTCGTTTTTATTTGTAAAGGTGAGGGGACAAGCGGCGTATGCGGGAAATGGAATAACTAATAAAATTCCTCATGGCGGGTTAACAGGTTGAACTGCTGGTTTTACGGGCCAACCCGTGCCAATCCGTTTCCAACAAGCCATCATTTTTCCGTCTCTAACCAGGCTTGTTTAGACCACCAGCCAAGCCAAGTTTTTACGGTCCAGATACGGGCCAACCCACGACTTTTGAGCTTATTTGCCAGCTCTATGGAGGACTCTGTTTACATGAGCGAAAGGAAGTAGAACTGAACGTTCAAGTAAACGAGGCCTTAACATATTTGGTAGCACGTGAAATAACATTTGTTTACCTCTTGGTTCCCTCGTAACGATCCCGGGAGAATTTGGAAACTGGTATAATGTCCATTATATTTATTAGTGTGAGTTTAGACCATCAGCTTGTATAATTCTTCCTATAAGATTATTTCTAAATTTCTAACAAATCGGCTTAGGCGGAGGTTTTAGCTACGACTATCTCTCCAAAGCAATGCGCTTTAATTCTAAGGAGGAACGGGTAATATAGATCTAGCCAAGGGAGTAATTCACACAATGAAGAAAGATCGAAAGAATGGTTCAGAGGCTGAAAATTGATATGAGCAAAGTTTTCGATACGGTCAACTGGTACTACCTTCTACAAGTAATGAACAAACTAGGTTTTTGTGCCGAGTGGTGTGCAGTGATATAACAATATTTTAGTACCCTTTCTATAGTATTGCTTTGTAATGGGGTTCCGGGAAATTTTTCATCCCCATGGCCTTAGACATGAGGATCCCATATCCCCTTATTTGTTTCTTATATATATGAAAGGTCTGTTTTAAGCAAGCTAAGGTTTCAAATAAAATTTGAGGGGTCAAGGTAGTAAAGGAGAGTATAGCCATATCCCACCTTTTTTTTTTTTTTTGCTGACGATTGTCTAATATTTACTAGAGCCTCTCTTAGCGAGGTTAGGAATCTGCTAGAAACTATTAACGTTTTTAGTGACGTCACCGGACAAATGATTAACTTTCAAATTCTCGTGGTTAGGAATCTTCTCTCCTCTGTATGCCGGTGTGGTGGAGAAACAGAAAAAACACTCCAACAAAGTGGCAACAATACATCTGGATGGGTGGTCTATCTCGGTATTCTTTACACGGTTGCTTGTTGGACTGAAATACACGCATTCATTCTAGGTAGTGATTTAGAAGACGAGGAACTATGATCTCTCACTACTACAAGTTATGGAACTCAGCTTTAAGTATGTCTGGTGTGTGATTGGAGAATTTTATTAATGAAGGACGCGAGTAAACTTCTAGGTGGCGAACTGTGTTGAACGATGAAGATTTCTCGAAATAGTTTGTTTTGTTTTTTAATTCTATTTTATCTATAAATTTTGGCATCTGTTTTCTTTTCGTCTTTGATATGATTAATAGCAGTTAGTCATCTTCTCATTGGTTACACTCTGGAGACAGCCTGTCACTCATCAACACATGTCCTGATCTCATTGGTTACACTCTGGAGACAGCCTGTCACTCATCCACACATGTTCTGATCTCATTGGTCTATTATTTGCTTTTCTATTTGTCATCAAGTGTGTCTGTATAAAAGCACTAGTGTGCACCTGTGTCTAGTTAACGTTTTCTTAGACTAGCTTTTCTTCCTGTATGTGTAATGGCTTCCACAACTGTAATTCATCTTCAATCTAAATGAATCACAGATTGAGTTTTACAACTATGGTATCAGACTGAGAGATACTTCACATCTCTCGGGTTTCTTGATCCTTTTCTTTGCTTCCGCTTCTCTACAAACTACATTGTTTTCCTGTCAAATTTCTTAATTCAAGAATTTTCTTGATCTCAACAATGGAAAACCCTACTTCCAATTCAATCTCTACAATTCCTATTCATCAACTAACTCGTTTTGTCAACCTCAAACTTACAGATAAAAATTTACTTACCTGGAAAAATCTTATGTTACCAGTCATTCGAAAATTTAAAGTCCAAAAATATCTTGATGGTTCTCACCCTTGTCCACCGCAATACACAAATGTTCGTAATCAGACGAATGGAATCGAAAATCCTCTCTATCTTGATTGGATTGATGATGATACATCTATTATTTTGTGGATACATTCCACGATTTCGGAATCTGTTCTTGCTTATTTTTCTAGATCTGAAACATCACATGAACTCTGGTGTAGTATTGAAGAACGTTCCTCAAGAGCTTCATCAACTCATTCGATTCAATTACGAACAAAGCTTTTATCTCTCAAGCAAGGTAATAAATCCATTCCTACACTCATCAATGAACTCAAAGCTATCTCCGATCAACTTGCAGCGGCTGGTGAGATTGTTTCTGATCAAGAACTTGTAGTTTTTACTTTAGCTGCTCTCAACTCCGACTACATTCCATTTGCTACAGCTATGAGGCATAGAAATCCTCCTATTACTTGTATTGAATTGCACAATCATCTTCTTAGTGAGGAAATTGTTATTACTGATGGAAATCAAGCTTCACTTTCTGATTCTGCAAATAGAGCGTTTGCTGCTCAATTGAATGCTTATCGATCTTCTGGTAGAGGCTATGGAGGTCGTTCTAATGGTTACAACTCAAACTTTGGTCGTTCAACTGCTGGTAGATCTTCCTACTCCTATGGCAGAGGAATTACTACTACATATCCTACCAACAAAGGTCCAAGTACTTCATCTTCTGCATCTACTTCAGCTGTGAGACCACCACAAGGTTTGTCACCATCTTATCCTTCTAATGCTCCTGCTATTGAATGTCAAATTTGTCACAAAGTTGGACATGGTGCTTTGGAATGCCACAATAGGCTGAATTTTTCTTATCATAATGATCATACTCCTCATCATTTGAGTGCAATGCTTGCCTGTGCCAATATCATGGGAGAAAATCCATGGTATGCTGATACTAGTGCAAATCATCATGTTACTCCTGATGAAACTGAACTACAAGCTTCTACTTCTTATGAGGGTGCAGAACAATTTCAAGCAGCAAATGGAGAAGGTATGCTAATCACTCATTCTAGTTTTTCTCTCAAATCTTCTCATGATCATACTTTCAACTTAAACAATGTGCTGTTAGTTCCTCAAGCATCTCAGAACTTACTTTCAGTGCATAAATTTACATCAGACAATCATTGTTCTATAACCTTTGATGCTTCTGGGTTTTGTGTGAAGGATTTGTCAACTGGGAAGATACTTTTACAAGGCCCTCACCATAATGGTCTCTACCCTCTTAACTTCACTCATCAATCTCACAGAAAGGCTATCTCTACAACTTCAACATCAATTTCTGCTAATTTCTGGCACAAGAGATTAGCACATCCCTCATTTCAAACAATGAAATATGTCTGTAGATCTTTAGACTTATCCAATGTACTCAAATCTCCTTTGTTTTGTAATGATTGTCAGCTAGGTAGAAGTCACAAACTTCCATTTACTCTTTCAACTCATTGTAGTTCTAAGCCTTTGGAATTACTTCATCTTGACTTGTGGGGTCCTAGTCCTGTACAATCCATCTCTGGATACAAGTATTGTGTCAATATTATTGATGATTATTCAAAATTCTGTTGGATATATCCTTTGTTTGATAAGTCTAAATTCAAGAAAGTATTTTTTCAGTTCAAAGCTCAAGTTGAGAATTCTTTGCAACATCATATTATTACTATTAGAACTGATGGAGGTGGAGAGTTTATTAACACATAATTAGCTTCCTTCTTATCTTCTAGTGGAATTACTCATGAAATATCTTGTCCACATACACCTGAGAAAAATGGTGTTGCTGAATCCAAACACAGGCACTTAGTTGATGTTGGAAGGACCTTTCTTATACAATCAGGTATTTCTGAGTCATATTGGGTTGAGGCATTCACAACAGCTAATTATACTATCAATAGGCTTCCTACAAGATCTATTGGAAACAAATCCCCATTTGAGGTGTTATTTCATCAAACTCCTGATTATAAGTTTCTCAGATCATTTGGTTGTCTTTGTTTTCCTTGGACAAAGCCATATGCTCCTCATAAACTAGCTCCTAGAAGTGCATCTTGCATCTTTATTGGCTATAGTCAACATCACAAGGGGTACAGGTGTCTTGAAATAGCCACTGGTAAAATTTTCATATCAAGACATGTTATTTTTAATGAATCTGTTTCCACTCAAAGTTACACAAGTATCTGCCTCATTGACTAGTTCTAGTCCATCATCAACTGATACTTCTTCTGCAGCTCAGCCTATCAGTCTCTCTCCATCTGATACTTTACCTTGTGCTAGTTCATCATCAACTGATACTTCTTCTGCATCTCAGCCTGTCAGTCTCTCTCCATCTGATATTTTACCTTGTGCCTCTGATCCACTAAGCTCTTCTACTATTATTCCATCAGCAATCAATACTCATTCTATGCTTACTAGAGGCAAAGCTGGCATTTTCAAACCTAAGGTTTATTCTACTTTGCATTCTTTATCTGCTTCTTTACAGGCAAGGCAATCCCCTTCTCTTCCAACATGTTTTAGTCAAGCAATCAAGCATCCAGATTGGAAAGCTGCTTTACATGAAGAACATGATGCTCTTCAAGCTGCAGGTACTTACTCTACTGTTCCTCCTCATCCTTCTCAAAATGTGGTAAGATGCAAATGGGTGTTTAGAGTCAAACAAAAACCAGATGGTACTATAGACAAGTTTAAAGCTAGATTAGTTGCTAAGGGCTTCCATCAACAAGAAGGCTTAGATTACACAGAAACATTCAGTCCAGTTGCTAAACCTGCCACCATTAGAGTCATCTTATCTCTTGTTGTTAACTTTAACTGGACTATTACTCAACTTGATGTGAGTAATGCATTTTTGCATGGTGACTTAACTGAGGATGTCTACATGCTTCAACCACCTGGATTTGTGGATCCAAAGCATCCAGATTATGTATGTAAACTGCATAAAGCTCTTTATGGATTGAAGCAAGCTCCAAGAGCTTGGTATGAAAAGTTGCTCAATGTGCTTGTTTCTTTTGGTTTCACCACTTCAACTGCAGATTCCTCTCTTTTTATTCAGAAGAGCTCTAGACTTACTCTAGTTTTGATATATGTGGATGATATTCTTGTTACTGGTAGTTCTCAAACATTTTATTCTGAGTTGATTCACCATCTTCAGCAGCACTTTCCTATTAAAAATTTGGGTGATGTTCATTATTTTTTGGGTCTGGAAATTAAAAGAAATGCCAATTGTTTGTTTATGTCTCGGACTAAATATGCGTTGGATTTATTGGATAAATTTGATATGGGTGGAGCAAAACCTTGTACTTCTCCTCTTCCTGCTCATGGAAAACTTGTGGCTTCTTCTGGGTCTTTTCTATATGATCCTACTTCCTACAGATCATTAGTTGGTGCTTTGCAGTATTTTACTTGGACCAGACCTGAAATCAGTTTTGCAGTCAATCAGGACTGTCAACATATGCAACGTCCTACTTCTGATCATCTGATTGCAGCTAAGAGAATTCTACGGTACATCAAGGGTACTTTGGATTATGGCATTCTGTTTAGTAAAGGGTTATCTGCAGTACATGGATTTAGTGATGCAGATTGGGCTGGTGATCCAGATACCAGAAGAAGTACTGGTGGTTATAGCTTGTTTTTTGGCTCTAATCCTATATACTAGTCTAGCAAGAAACAAGCTTCTGTTGCTAGATCATCCACTGAGGCAGAATACAGAAGTCTTGCCAACTCTACAGCTGAGATTTTATGGCTTTGTAAATTGCTTCATGAGCTTCATATTCTTCTTCCAGCTTCTCCTACTTTATTGTGTGATAATCAAAGTGCTATATCATATTCTTCTAATCCTGTCTTTCATTCTAGGATGAAGCATCTGGCTATTGATTATAATTTTGTACAAGAGTTAGTTCAGACTAAAGACCTGCAAGTTTCTTATATCTCAACAGTGCATCAGGTTGCTGATATTTTTACAAAAGGTTTAGATGGTCCACGTTTTGCCTTACTGCGCAACAAGCTGAAAGTTCTGCCATTGACTGCACTTGCCAGCTTGAGGGGGGCTAATAGAAGTTAGTCATCTTCTCATTGGTTACACTCTGGAGACAACCTGTCACTCATCAACACATGTCATGATCTCATTGGTTACACTCTGGAGACAGCCTATCACTCATCTACACATGTTCTGATCTCATTGGTCTATATTTGCTTTTCTATTTGTCATTAAGTGTGTCTGTATAAAAGCACTAGTGTGCACCTGTGTCTAGTTAACATTTTCTTAGACTAGCTTTTCTTCCTGTATGTGTAATGGCTTCCACAACTGTAATTCATCTTCAATCTAAATGAATCACAGATTGAGTTTTACAACTAATGATAACATTGTAGTATTACCATATATATGAGGAAGATTTTTTACAGATTTTGAGTTTGACTTTGGTTTCTATAAGGAAAGCAACATCTTCTTGTCGAGACATTGCAAATTTCATATCGTATCATGTGGAGGCCACGAAATATTATATGTTGTTCAATTGTGAAAATACTGCTTTCTCCGGTGCCCATACTCCCAAAACAAGGAGAAGCAAGCCACAATCCACTAATGTGTGGATATTTCCAGAAAATGAGTTGCACCGTTAGCAATTTTCTGACATGCTCAAATGAATTAGGGATTAGCTTAAGAGAATCCAAAATATCACCATTTGATTCTCCAAGGAACTTGAGCAAGACCCTCCTTGAGAGAATTTGCACTATTTGGAAAGAGCAGTAGGGAAACTAGAAATCTAACAAGGGGTGGGCTTGACTATATATCTACATGGGCTTAAGCCTAAATTTTACGCTTGAATTTTATACTCAGAATCAGAAGGCAAAAATCCCAATTCTGTTACAGGGCCTATAGCCCATGGATGTGCGGTCCATCCACTTACCCTTTTTTATGTATATAGTACTATAACCTATGTAATATGATTACTAATCTCTAATATGATGGTTCTTCTTCTTGTCTCTATATCTTCTCCCTTCACCCCTGATTATCCTAAAACACGTTATCAAGCACGAGCTTTAACCCTAGAGCTGCGGTTGATTTTTTTTTCTTTGTTTTCGGATCATCAAGTCGTTGAAAGATCTCAAAGCAGCTTTCTATGTTTCGTTTTTATTTTCAATTCCGACGGGTTACGTATATGAGATAATACCGATTGGTGGCCTCGAGCGATCTAAGAGTCGAAAGAAACAGAAGCGAGAAAACCAGAAGTTGTGTTGCGTCGGAGAATACGAAGAAAAACTTCATCAAACACTGAAACAGCAGATTCAACCATCAACCGGGAATCAATTTTTTTTTTCTTCCTTTCTCTTTATCTTGTTCTTAATTTTCAGATCTACAAGATTTAGAACAAAAATTTCAGAAAAATATATTTCATAAACAAGGGCTTGTTCTTCAATACAAGTCCGATCTGTTTCAAAATCTTGATTAAAGATGATTTTGGGTTACAAATCTACAATCAGTAGACTTTTCTCTTCAGACCAATTTAGGGATTTTCTCTGAAAAACAGAAAATAGTGATTTTAGCCTGATTTGGGTTTTCTCCTGTGAATAGAATTGAATGAAAATTTGATTGATGGCACTCTTCGTATTTCATGCAATAAAATTTGGCTTAGAGATATTCTAACCACACATCGGATCAATATTTTGTTGCAGCGGTGATTAAGGGACAAAATTGATTTCAACCACTCGGCGAAGAGAGCTTCAAAGCTGCGTCAAAAGTGGTGATGGGCGAAGTCATATCGGAGCAGTGATAGCAGTTCACGATTACAGGCTATCATCTGCACTTTTGTTTTCTTCTCAAATGGCATTTTAAATCCCAATCGGTAAGGTAAACAAAAGCTATCTCTATCTATAATCAATTAACTGCACAAGACTCGAGGTATGGCTAAACCTTTTTACATTTCTCTATTTCTTCTTTTATCAGTAAGTGAAGAAGATGTCTGTCAGTACCTTATTATATATGATTGATTGGCTAGTGCCTTGTCATATATGATGATTGATTATCTACCATACCATCTTGTGCCTGCCATGTCTTTTGATTTTCTTATTTTTTTAATTTTTAATTTTTTTTAATTTGATTTTTGATAGGAAGTCATCATGATTGTTATGTCACATCTTTATTCTATGTCTTGCGTGTGAACAATTTTTTTTGTTATTAGCTTTGGCAGTCTGATCTTCACCATTTTTCAATGTACCACTTTGATATATAACATCTTAGATTAATCTATGATTTGTACCTTGCTTTTTTAAAATCAACTTACTATCAAATATTTTGTCCAATTGTAAATATTTTATTATAATTTAACCATGACTGGCTGTGACATACCTGACTTATTTGGAATGATTGTGTTCTCTGTGTGAAAAAAAAAAATATTATTTTTATCCAATCTATTCTTTTAACTGATTTTGAAAAAAAAAAAAAAATGAATTATTGATTTGCCTTTAGTACTGTGTTTGTAACGTAGGGTTGTGTCAGTTCATGTTAATTTGGAACACAATAAATTGATTTTTTTTTAGGACCTTTCTATATATTCTGTAGTACTATGTTAGTAACGTATGAAGCCATGTTTGTTTATGTTTGCAATAATAACCGTGTTTGTGAGTCTATGTTGTCTTTTCAATATTAGCGTACCCATCAACGATTGCGGTATTTTTGTTTACAGCCGATTCCTATTTTGGTTTGGTCAAATATGGTTTGTGTGTACATTAGCATATATATTTTTTTTATCCTTTGATAAGAGTTGTTTGTTGATCTTATTCTGATTTATTATTTTATTATCCTTCTCTCTAAAAAGAATTTTATCTGAATCTCTGATTACATTTGTTTTGCTGTCTGTCGATATTCTCCCTCGCTGTGAGGAAGAGAAGGAAAACCTGTTCGCCGTGCAGAGGCAGAGTATGACCCAACTCGGTGATCCAACTCAACTCGAACCAGTTCGGTCCTGTTCTAATTCCAACCGGGTTTTGGACCGTGCGCGACCAAGTCTGTTCCGGTTTTGTGTATAATGCAATGGGAACCAAAGTTTGAGGTATGTAACTAATGTGCATTTGTACATCCAATACCTTTTGGGCTTTTTTTTTTTTTTTTAGAACATGCCTAATTCTATTATTTTTGTTTAAGATAAGTCCATATCATATAAACAGTCAATTTAAATTATTTTTATTGATCTCAATCATTAAGAATTTTGGTCTTAATGCTATTTGTTCTCTTGAATATGTTATTGGATATAGTTGAATGGTGTATTTTGTTTAATTGGTTGTACCAACTCAATTCCAATGTACTCATTTGGGGCTTAGAAGTACTTGAGCACCATTATTGGATACTTGATATTTTCCCAAATTTTTTGAATGTTCCGTGGAATGTATCCACTTGCTCGACTATTAATATGTCAATAGTTTCAAAACATATGTTCAAATAAAATCACATGTATTCCAATTTTTGTGGAAGAACTCACAAAAGATGATATGAGTCATAAAATTTTCATTTCTCTACTTCATCCATAATACTAACGAACCGGTATATATTGAAGTATGACAACAAGAGAATTATCTTTAGTAATATATATTCAACCTAAAGTAAGTGGTTGACATGTGTAGTGAGATTCTCTTGGCCTATTGAGATAAAGAAATTTCTCAAATTAAGCTAAATGTAGCAAAATTTAAAATGGAAAGAACCCCAAAGTAATGAGGGTTAGACGCACCGACTCATATAAAGCGTGTGAAAAGGGACATATATATCATGAAAAAAAAATATATATATATAATTATTTTTCTTTTTTCCCCAACAGTAATGACACCAAAGTATGGGTATCAATTGAACATGGGATCAGCTAAAATGTAATTCTAGCTCCCATCATGAATAAAAGAGTTGGAAATGCACCTTGGTCATAGGTGTTGGTATATACAATATAATGTGTATGTGTATCATAGTAACAACCAATTTTCACGTCAACTTTAATGGTAACAAGAACTTTGCCTGGCCAATTGACTACCTTATCGAGCGCAGCACTGCTCATTTTTTATCTTCAAGATAGAACAAAGACGTCGCAAAATCTCTAAATGTACCAAGAGATAATCACACCTTGTTAAATTCCCAAGTAACCCGTGCAAATGGATATCATGTGGAACATCAAAATGATGAGAATGTAATTGATTGCATCTTTTATAGTCTCTAATTTATTTGGAAGGAAATATATTTTAGAGAAACTAATGAGTCAATCTAGTGCAATGTAATTCACTATAGTATTTGGATTATCGAATCATATTGACTCCGACGATGAAATGTTGGAAACTGACTCATACAGGCTTTGGGCATAACCATAAAGAAACTTTGGTTGTGACATAATGATTGTTTTGAAAGAACTCATACAAATATCACTTTATTTGAGTGAACGAAAATGGGAAAAAGATTGACACAATGCAAACTGATGACATATCTCTCAATAAGTGTTTTCTAAATTACTAGATGCACAACCCCCCTTCCCATTATGCTTTTAGGTAAGAAAGCATATCACTCATTTTTTTACAAAGTCTTCAGTAAAATAGGATCGAGACCATCCTAAGATGCAAATGGTAAAAATTCCATATTACAAAGAAAACAAGGTGAACTTTAGAAAAATATTCATGCAGAATGCGGACCATTAAAGTGACTGATGGATCTGGTGAATATTTTGACATTTTGGACTAGTTATAGTTCCCAAGAAATTTGCGTTTGAAAACTCCTATCACATATTACACAATGAAAAGGGCAAAGGCTAACCACCCTTGTTGATGCTAGAGAATTTACATCAAAAGGACTTGATGAATATTGCATGTTTAATAGGATCAATGTAGAGCATCTTATACCCAATGGTCTCGCAGAAGCCACCATCAAAGGTTACAGATGGTGCCTAAGGAATAGGTTATGCGTACCAACCTATCTTTATTGTTTTGGGGATATGTAATATTACACGCATTTTACTTAATTTGTTTTTATAACCCAATATTAGTCAACCTTTTCTCGTGCCGTTGGTAATCGGATTTAAGCCCCATTCGTGTTTTTACGCATTTTTGGTTGCACTATATATGTGCCATTACGAGTCCACATCGTACTATGATGGGTCACGAAAATGATTAAGTAATTTTGTTGGATATTTACTCTCAACAATTATCCGCATTTTAAACCTTTGGCCGGAGATCTCTTACCGGGTTGTCATTTTAATGAGACAATCTTCCCGTCGTTAGGGAGATAAGAAAAGTATTTTCTAAGGGAACGTCAGGAATTTTCGTGGTGTGTTCCCACTGTGTCTCATATTAATTCTAGTACTCCATAAATGTAAACGTGAAGTGACAAAGAATAATCGATTTTCAGAATGTACACTGACGTCGCTAAAGTGACAAGACCACACATACCAGCTGCAAATATTCCTGCAAGGTTAGAAATCCTCAGTATATGGTACACCATAGACTAAGGTGTTGCAACTACACTTGGTGGAAGTGTAGTTGAGGCCGTGGCTCCATAAAGGAAGATGGAGAGACCACCAGGTTCGATCAATGCTCACCTAGAAAGGAAGTAGGTGAGTAAGGCACAACTTATTTATATCATCAGAAATCATCTCATAATATTGTCTCTGAATATGTCCATGAATCAAATGGGAGGACGCTCCGAAGTTTTAAATGATTCTAGAGAACAATGAAATCCTGACGGATTATGAGAATGCACATGAATCAATGGAAGGATCATGCGTGCACAATGATGATATAATCCATAAATAGTTGCTCCAAAAGTAGAGCACAATGAGATCGAACCATGCTTTATTTTGATTAATTTCAAATAAATAGCATATTTGGCCTACACAATCCAGGTAGAACTTAGTTCTTTGGCAAATATACGGGTATTTGGTGTGGTAGTGCTAACCAACCAAGTGTAAAGCCTATTGGACATACATAATTAATTTGTCATAAAGCATAATGAGATGAAAGTAGTCTTAAAGTACAAAGACTCGCCTTGTGGCGCGAGGTTTCTCACAAAGCCCTGGAATTGTTCTCTTGTAATGAACATTATAGAGTTCCGCTACTTAGTTAGCTTGGTAATTTTCAAAACGACTTGAAATGCAGCATATGTATGTGGTTGTTACATATCTCTGAAAGAATCAAGAGATAGAAGATATTTACAAAAGTGCTTGATAGACTTTTGTTTCCCAAATCAAATAACTCTAAACCACAGAGTGCGTTTAAAATTAGATAGAACGTTCACTTATAGATTGAAGCAATCGGGCGGAAGTGGTATACCCGTCTAAGTGGCTATTTGATTTGGAGGGGATAGACAAATAATTTATTTTTTATTGCGTATTCACGAGAAAGTTTCTAATTTGGAATTATAGCTATTTATGTCGATGATCAAGAGACATGATGGGTACTCTTGATGTAATAAGAGACTTTAAAAGCTATTTAACATCCGAATTTGAGATGAAAAATCTAGGGAAAGCTCAACCGATAACTGAGCTTATGGGATATTATTCCACCAGTTTGCATATGTCTAAAGTTGTCAGGCAATTTAACAAAGACATGCATCCTTATAGCACTCCCATGATTAGTCGAGGTTCAAATGTAAGTAAGTGACCAATTAAATCTAAAGGAAGATGACGAATATGTGTTGGGAGATGAAATTTCCATATATAAGTACAATAGACGCATTGTTGTACTTAGTATAATAATGTACTCGATTAAATTTTACATCCTCAGGGAACTTGTTAGCTAGATATAGCTCCGCGCCAACGCAACGTCATTGGAATGGTATAGTGAATGTAATCATGTACTTAAAAGTAACCATTGACATAAATTTGTTTTATCCATACAAAGACATTAAAAGGAATGCTAATGAAAGTGCAATCCAAAAGTTGTTGATTATGAAGGAACAATAATCTCTTCTCCAACGAAAGTAATCAGAGGGAGATATGGTAGATTATTTTCCAGGTCATTACCGATACTCAATTTCGAAAAGTACATGACTAAAGTAACAGTCTAGAACAACTCTGAAAATAATCAGGGGGAGATGCCGACATCAGGGGGAGGATCCAAGGATATGATGTCGACATATTTTACTTCGAAATTGAAGATGTGTTGTACTCTTTTTCCCTCGATCGATAATAGTTTTTCCCAAAGGGTTTTGTTACTCGACAAGGTTTTTAGCGAGACAACACTAAAACATCAAGTATATTGAAAGTTGAAGACATAAAGATCGCGTTGGTATTACTGAAAATATCTGAATCAAAGAAATGAAACGCGATAGTCTGTTAAGCAACGTAATCTCCCTAATCAACAACATAGTATTATAAGCTTTCAAGTCACCAAGGTACAATGTGATAAACTCCTTTTGACTGCATTAGACTAATGAAAATTGTCTGACATCATGGGGAGCATCTAATGGCGTGTTGAACTATTTTCCTTCACCGAGGTTACTTTTTTCCCATAGGGTTTTGTTACTCGGAAAGGTTTTTAATAAGACAACAACAAACACCGGGAATGTAATTTCCCGGCTAAGACTATTGTCTTTCCTATAAGGATTTTCTTCCTTAGGAGTTGTGAATCAACTAGCCAACTTCGACGAAGCCAAGCGATCATCTGCAACGGATAACCTTTACTTGCATCTGTCACGTTGTACTCTTTTTCCTTTGTCAAGTTTTTATCCTACTTGGTTTTCCTTGTCAAAGTTTTAATGAGGCAACATATTCGAGTCCAACTATGTTCTAAGTTTGCTTAATATTGTACTCTTTTTATTTAGTTCAGGTTTTGTCCCTCTGGGTTTCCCTGGCAAAGTTTTAACGAGGCAATTAACTTAGACTAGTCGGTCCTTGAAGATCGTATTGCATGTGATGAACTACATGTAAAGTACGATATAACATGTGAAGTACTACATGTGAAAAGTTGTACCAAGATTTTATCCCACTGGGTTTTACTTGTCAAAGTTTTAATGAGGCGATTGATTTCGACACAAGCCATCAAGGAGAGGACGTCATTTGAAGAAATACATTCAAAGCACTATATGTGAAGCACTATGTATAAAGTTTTGTTATTGAACCGCACAAGGGGGGAGTGTTACAGGGCCTATGGCCCATGGATGTGCGGTCCATCCACTTACCCTTTTATATGTATATAGTACTGTAACCTATGTAATATGATTACTAATCTCTAATATGATGGTTCTTCTTCTTGTCTCTATATCTTCTCCCTTCACCCCTGATTATCCTAAAACAAATTCTGTATTTTTGGACCCTAGATTTCCTTATCCTTCTCTAACCACTCTGTAAATCTTTCTCTGGGTTTCATGGAGTATTTCAACATTCTACCCCGTAGAGATCAAATTGGACGTTTTAACTCGACCACCAACTGAATCGGTTGTCTGAGTGCAATTTTTTTTTTTAAGGACAAACAAACAAAAGCAAAAACAAACTTGCAGTCGTCAACCGCTTCAGTTGGTTCTTCTGGGTGTTCAAGATTCTTAATCATCTTCTACCGATGATTCTCGTAAGTGGCTCCTGTCACAATTTTCCATTAAGATGTATCAATTTAATCTCTGCGTTTAGGTATACTAGCTTTTTCTTAGTTCGTACAATGGTGTCGTTTGATCTGCTTAAAAAAAATACATGAGACCTACTTTCACAGTTGTATTTGCATTTAAAGATCTTCTTGAAAAATACTAGTTTTTTGGTAATGGGGTTACAAATACAAGCATATTTCTTGGTTCATATAATGGTTGATTTGGTGAATAAATGCAAAGTAACTGTGGAAAGGAGCATTGGTTGTCCAAAATATGCAAATCCACTATGTTGTATTATTAATATCAGGATTCAGGTTTCATGTAGTTTTTGAGTTTTGAGGTGGTGCTCCAAATGGGCATCTTTTGCCAAGAGAACTATTGAAAGTGTTGTGCCAATGTTACTTCAAGAAGACCAAAAACTAATTTATGGTGTAAACGGGGCAGAACATTTCCTCGGCACAAAGTTTGCTAGCTTTGGAACTCCAGAAGGATTGTTTAGCTTTAAAGGTGTTACCATGCTCACAAATCGTACACTGCATTTGAAAAAGGTACATAATTGAATGCCCTTGCTTACGCTGTCCCTGCAGTTTACATTTTTATCATTCGCATAGAGTACATGAGAACTTATTCTCAAATTAAAGCAATTTAAACACCTATTAGGCCTACAGAGTTGACCAGGATTAATTAGGCACAAACATTAGAATTTTAGGAGGGGATCCATGTCCAAACATTATGCAACATCTCTAATTGATCATGACAAGGTTTGAAGGAAATCTAAGAATAAAAGGCGTCACAATTCTTTCTTTTTTTTTTAATTTATTTTGTTAATAATTTGTTGGAGTCTGTCACGACATATTTCTTGGTTCATATAATGGTTGATTTGGTGAATAAATGCAAAGTAACTGTGGAAAGGAGCATTTGTGCGCTATAAACTTGAAGCTAGCAGAGACTGGTGTGCCTATACACCACTAAAGCAACTAATTTACATAGATTTATCATAGCATTTACCTTTTTCTTTGGTACGACCAATCTACATAGATTTGTGCATGGACCTTTTTCTTTGGTATCCCAGCGCCATAGATATCGCCGAGTCTTTGATTACTAATTTACTATAGATATATCCGGGTCTGCTGTTACTTTGCCAATTAAAATTGGAGATATGATAATTCATTTCCTTGCTGTTGTTATAGAAACTTATATGTGTGACCAAGGCCTTTTATTAAAGTAATTCAACCTTCCAGTCATTTCATTTTATCTGGTAGATATTCCTCACGTGCTACTCAGAGTCAGACATTTTAGAGTAGCCTTGGTGTTGCGGGATATAAAGATGTCATACTTTTGTTACTTTCAAAAGGTATTAACATAGACATCAGAATGATTTTGGCTCACCGCTGTAAATACTTGCGCTTTTGGTCACCAGAATACAGTTAAACTTTTTCTGGAATGTCGATGTGAGGCATTTACTTTTCTTCTTGATTAGGCGTGCCTTTCTGCACTGCAGATAATACATACCTTCCTATTGTTCTCGAGTTTTGTTTATTCCTAATGTTGCAATATTAGCTTGCTGCTTTTCAGCTTTGTTAAAATGCTCGTCTGGTTACCCCTAAAGTGTAAAAATACAATTTCTCATCTCTTGCATAGAATGATATAGAATCATCAATCATTTTCTATTAAAAAATATACTCGCTGATGGCTACTTCGGGGGTGCATGTGTGCAACTATACTCATCTATTCTTTGTATGCAGTCCAGCTTTCCAGCACTAGTTTACTTAACTATCAACTATATCCTGCTCCAATCATTCTCCATGTTCTCTTTCTCTAACTATAGACTCAGGAGAGCATTTGAGCATATCGCTAGATTTCGTTTGAGTTAATGTACTGGTGTTTCATGTGGATGTTGTGAAACGGTTTCCCACTATTAATATGTCTGCTATTTTTATTTCTCAATCACGCTGCCTACTGGAGGATGTAGGCATTCAATTTCTTTGGAGGCAGAAACTGGCCAAAAGAGAGTCTCAAAGGCTTAAGAAGGCGCCTAGTAGTTTGAGGATCTTTCATGCTGGCTGCAGCTAGAGAAAAGACAGTATGTTCTTAACTTATTGTTTCCTTGATTGATTTTATGGTAAACATAAAGAACATCTGGCAATTGCTTAGAATTGAGATTTTGGTCTCTGTTATCGTTCTCACGGATAGTAAGACATACCTGTTTCACTGTTAGATTTGGTAAAATGCAGGTGTCTCATGATGAGGAGAAGCAGTTGGAAATACTGAAGCTGCAGAGAACTGTGGAGTAACTGAACTTGGATTTAGACGCAGCCAAGTCAACACTACAGTGTTGCTTAAAAGTCAGATGGATGTATGGTTTTCTCTTTGATAAAGGTGAACTGGAATTTTGGTTTTCTCGTCTTCCACGGTGGGTGGGAAGGTTAGAATCCCACAATTTGTGATCTCATTGAACCAAGCTTAGACCCAGCCAAGTCAACAGTTTTTTGCAATCACAATTTGAAGGTGAAATTTGTAAGTTCACGACGGGTTTTCAATTCAATCAACCAGCTTTCTACGTATTTGTATTTAGTTTTTCTACTGCAAGTGCTATATGTAGTTCGAGGTGGAGATCACTTGACATGGCTGGCCCCTAGGTTTGTGATGTCTAAAACAAATTTCAGGAATGCTGTCATATAGTATAATAATCTTTAAGTACCACTCTGCAATACCAAACAATAAGAACAAAAATCCAGAAAACACATTGTAAGAACTTGAGATACATATTTAATACAAGCTAAACATTACATTCAAATATTTTCTTCAATTTTTTTGAGCTCACTTCTTCATCCACTTATATCTGCTTAATCTTTGAATTCCCTCTTTTAATGTTGCCCTTCTTTCCTCTTTGAAATTCCACAGTTCTGGGACTATGTACCTCCCACTTGCATTATACTCGTTCATCTCTGTTAAAGCAGTTGTTACAGCTTTAAATACGTCATCACCCAAGTCGTTCCGCAATCTATTCAGCTTGTCATCCTTGTCATCAATTATCTCCTTATAGTTATTATTCCCAATCTCGACATTTACGAAAGGAAACCAACTCGAGTCTTTAATGTGACTTTCCCATAAGCTACAGAGCTCAGAGGCTTTCACATCTTTTTCTTCACGGCTGCTATATTTCTTCTTGCATGCCTCCCGGAAAGGCGTAGAATCAAGTTCCCCCATTCTTTTATAGCGGACGCTAGCATGACTATTACCCGTTCCTTTCAATTGGCTGATCAGTTCTTTGCGAGCTTCCTGCAGCTCATCGTTGCTTTTACGTTCTTTGACATGGAGACTATGATTAAGATCTTCAAGACTTTCCATTTCTCCTTCCTTCTCTTCCAATTTCTTGCTCAATTCTTCTATCTTATCTCTGTATGCCTGCACTTGTAACTTCAGTTCCTCTGTGACTGTAAAACTGCTGGCTTCTAACCCTTCTTCAAAATCAGTTCTTGGTCTCTTGACATTATCCTCTTTAAATCTCTCGTTCCCTTCGGTTAATCTCATTCTTTTACTTCGATACGGTGATTTACCTAAACTTTTCAACGCAGCCTGTTTCGCATTTTCCACTCGCTGGGTCAAAAGATTTATCATATCACTCGAAGGATTATCTCTGTATGGATTCCACAACGATGACGAAGAAAGCCTATATTTTTCTGTTTGCAAGAACATGGAATTCATGGTGCGCTAGTTACTCAGATGACAAAATCTGTAATCTTATTCAATTGCTTATAAGCCTCAACAGGGTTCAAAGTTGGCCATTTATAGAAAGCGCTGTTTCCAAACTTCAGCAACTAGACTGGAAAACTATATAGGTTTCCTAAACAGAGGCAGCCTTTATTTAACAACACCCACGCAGCGGTAACCTAGCTTTTAACACCTTGACACGGGAAGAAATTGATTCGCAATCTGCGGGATAATAGCGCTATTATGACCATTCAATGAAATTTGCCAAAAATAAAAAGAATTCAATAGGACTCAGAAATAAGAGGACAAATTCACTTTAGATTCTGTGGAGTAGTGCAAAAAATTTAGGAATAGCTAAAATATGGGAAACACAGGGAAACATGAGAAGTCATCAGATATGGTTGCGATGTTGATGATATTGTTGCTGTTGGGGATCTATATAGGGAAAACTTCAGCATCACACTATACGGACTTTCAGAGGTGTTGGAATGAGTGTATGAGCGTTTGTAGTGCGATGTATCCAGGCGTTGTAGCTGGAGCGATATGTCCTGTGAGATGTGCGAAGCGTTGTCTCGACGATATCCATGCTCCAGATGATCATAGTGGAGTTCGATTGAGTTATTACTGCAAACTCGGCTGTGCATCTCAAAACTGCGTCAATATTAGCACTCCGCAAGACCCACGTATCTTTCTCTAATTTTCTGTGTTTTTTCTTCTCTCTGTGATGTGTATATTTCTTTAGTTTCCAGTCTTCACTAAATTGGTGATCATATACATGCAGGTGGAGAGGAAGTCGAACAATGCGTTAACTCTTGCTCTGATAAGTGCGCCGAGCAATTTTAAATTAGATGGCTGTTTTATGTAACTTCGGAAACCATGATGAGATTGGATTCAAATAAAAGATAGATCATTCCTTGCAAAATGATTCAGATGTTGCAAATTATTTAATCGGTTTATCACGAGTTTGTGTTATATGCTTGTTTAGACTCTAACTACAGGAACCTTGGCATTTAAGCAGCCGGTAAAGTGGTGTGATTACGTTTGGTCCTGTGACTCCCGTGCAGGATGTAATCGTCGCTTGATTTTCTTCCCATCTTGCCAAAAGCCCATTTTGCGCATTTTGAATTTTGTGCGCCCATGTATGAATTTGCACACGGTCCTCTCCTAGTTTGGTTACTAACTCGGTCTCTGCTTGAGATTTACAATACAGTATAACTTCTATAAAATAATAGGCTTGGGACCAAGAAAATTTATTATTTTAAAAAAATATTATATTATCGATAATATAATAAATTATTATTTTATAATTAAGTAATATATAATTATTTAAAAACGTAATTCCTAGCTTGTAGGTTAAGTAAAATATCAACTAATTTTGTAAAAGTATTGTATTATTGACTAATTGCAATAAAAATACATGCACTCCAAGTATTAATGACACTTCAAAATTACTTCGTGTTGTAATATAATAACGTAGCCCCGGGTACTTTGATTGGATTACAATTATTAAGGATAACTACAACTTGATTTGATTTTTTAGAGAAAAAGAAACCAATATTAAATCATATTTTGGAAAGTTTAATATGTATGCAATTAATTTTTTATTTTTCAGTAGCATTATTATGTTATATATTATTTGGGACCTAATAATTATTACACAAAATTGGTTAAAAAGACCAAAATCAATAATTCCTGGGTGAAAAGGACAGTCAAATTTAGATACTGTTTAAATGGACAAAAATTTAAAAATAGGCAGGATGTAACCAGTTTCATCCTGTCCATTTTCAAATATTTTTTCTTATTTTTATTTTACACAGGATGCATCCAGTTTCATCCTTGCTATTTTTTAAGTTTAAGCCAGGATGAATCCAGTTTCATCCTTGTTATTTTTTTTTTGTCCATTTCACCCATAAAATTTTTTACTCGTCCATTTGAAGCGTGTTTTAAATTTTTTTGGACAAATGACCCATTTTCCGTAATCATTAAGGGGAACTTTTGAAATGTATTATTTTATGATTTTATCGAATTTATTATTTTAGCACTAAAGGCCCGAGTCGGGATCATGAAATTTTATTATTTTAACGAGAATATTATATTATCGAGTATTACTTTAAAGAAGTTACACTGTATTAAACTAAAATAAAAAAACATAACAAAAACTAAAAAATTTACAGTTTTAAGTGTTTTTTGGTTATAAACGTGTAATTATGTTAAGAATATCTAGGGCAAATCCCGTTTATTACTGGGATGCCCTTGTGTCTAGCCCTATAAATAGAGGCTCTAATATTTGTCTAATATACATAATGAATAAGAATCTCTCTCTTTTCTCCCTATTTTCTATCTCCTTCTCCTTTTACAAGACGTTATCATGCACGTTGCTCCGCGAACATAAGCAAAGAAGATTAAATTAATCCATATCTAATTACTCATTCTTTTGGTTTGATTTGATTTGTTTTTTTATCTTTTCTAATTTATTAGTGGGACTAACTTGAGTTTTTATAGGCTTATTTTAGGTATAGGCCATGAACTGATCTCGGCAAAGTGCTACAGACTTACAGTGTTCTTACCGGACATGGATTAAAGTGGTGACAATCACTTCATGGTTCTATACAAACGTAAGTGTTATTGACAACAAAAGAAAAGAAAAAAATCGTTGTCCGCCAACATCTTGAACGGTGATGGTTTCTTGCACATGCGTTTTATTTGGATTAGGGTGCTAGTATTTTATGCGTTTAATACAGTTGCCAGTATATTTATTGTTTTATTTTTCTTATCTTTCTTCACCATACATGGTAATTCCTATTGTTTAAAGTATGGTTCACCAAAAAATTACGGTCACATTATTGTCACGTACGACGGTGATCAACTTTACAAGTAAATTTTGGACTTCCTTTCTTCTCTAATACTTTGCATAGAGAAAGATAAAACAAAAATCCATCAAAAGATGGTTTACGGTTTGTATTCCCTAATAAAACTGTAATCACCGAAAATTGGTGTTATTGTGATCTAATTATCTTCACGGTTTTTAATGACATGCATAGTTGAAAAACCTACGGCCAATTAAAATTGGTATCTTTGTTCATTAGGCAAGGATCATGTGATTTAATCATATATGGTTTCTATATATCTACAAGAAACCATCCACGACATATAATGGATTTTCCATGTGCAATCAATTATGTGAAAGAGGATGTTAAAATTGGCACTCACGAAATTTTCGCCAATATTGTTCGATTTTCGTAGTTTGACGATAATCGTTTGAACAAACCTTTTACCATCAAATATGGTTTTCTACTAATAAACCATTGAATTTCCATTTCTTACAGGAAATCATGGATTTCTCAATATAATAACGAAAATGATCTCTTTATTTCTTAATAAGAATCATATAAGCCAATTGATTTGGTTCTTCCCTATCGATCCTTAAGGGATATATAAAGTATCGTTATTATGATATTAACAATTGCAAACACCAAGCGGAATTGCTACATTTTAAAGGGATATTGAGCATTTTTCTTTTCTTCCTCTTGGTAAATCTCCAAAATTTAAAATAGATCCACTTGTAGTTGGAATTGGACACTAAGGATCAAAGGGTGCGCACCCGGTTTGTTAGCTAATTATTAACTTAATTTTCTTTTGATAAAGAAAGTGTCCATAATTTTGTAAATCAATATCTCGTTGTCCCTTGAGGTTACGAAGAGCTTTGTTTGCATATTTTTAATGCTTTTGGTTTTGACTTATCATTTTTATTTTCATTTTATTTTATTTTTGTACCAAAATTAATCCATGGTTGATGGTATATATGTATGTCTATTGAGATTACATTTTTTTATGTCGAAAGACACATTTCATAATGAGTATATGTCTCGAATTAATCGGATAATACTTTACGAAACTTGAAGTTTTCGTATATGAGATGAAAAACATATTTCTGCCATATCAGGGGGGAGACTATACACTACCAGATGTTGGTGTTTGTTAACTTAAAAGTTATATCAATTTCTCTCTCATTATGATCAAATCAAAAATGGCTGCCAGTAAATAATAGGCGTGAAATTATCTCATTTAGCTTTTCCATAAGCTAATGCCGTCTGAAAAGGCAAATCCAATCACTTCTAGCAAAAATGTAGTGTTTTTCTACATGCTACAGATAGTGCTCCAATAGAGTCTATCAAAAGATCTACATTCTCATAGTTCATATCTCCTCACTGAAGATGGGGAGATTATAATGCCTGCAGGCGCTGGTACCAGCAATTCTTTGAATGTTTTTCACGATATGCATACACTTGAGAATTTTGTAGGATCGTCATTAGTTAATATGTTGTCGAATATTCAAATAAAGTAGCTATTGAAATAAATGATGGTGGTTTTGAACCCCTCTGCACAGGAATATCGACATATGTGATTGGTTGGCATGTAATCCAAATTAGATTGGATTATTATAATTTCTCAATTGACGCAATATAAGGATCCTAGCTCGACTTGACACCTTAAAATTGCCAAGCCTGAAAATTACAGGCTGGTGTTAGTCATATTGCGTATTAAAAGAAATATATCGTTTTAAGAGCGATTTGGGGTTATATGTTCAAACCCTAGGATTGGTTCATTAATTAACACTTGGTTATTCTAATATGATGCATTTGCGTGGTAGTCTTTAAGGACTCGTATTGCATTCACACAAAATGTGGTTGGAGAACATTATCGAATTTGTAATCCTTGGTGGATTAAAGTTATATTCAGGCAGCCAACTGACCCGCTTACGTCAAATTTAACAATCCTTTGTGTTTTTAAAATTTTGGTACAAAACCAAAAATCCGGATTAATGAGTTGATCATATCAACTTTGTAGGTCTCTTGAGGAGTCCATTAAAAACACCAAAATCCATGCTTTAGCAGCATAAATTCTATTTTCTTTATTTCTTTATTAAATCTGCAGTTAGAATTATGCTAGCTTAAACTCGTCTTTGAGATAGAATAGAGTTATGATTTTGATGCTCATTTTCTGTAATACTCATATAGTTGAGTTAGCATCCATAAATCGTCAAAAGTTGTACTCTTTTTCCATCGTTTCAGGTTTTGTCCCACGTGGTTTTCCTGACAAGGTTTTAACGAGGCAACATCTTGTTGACATTTAATTTTTTTATTTTATTTATAATATTGATATTTGTGCTCTTTTCCTTCGGCCAAATTGTTTCCCATTGGTTTTTATTGGCAAGGTTTTAGTGAGGCAATTTTATTCAACATGGTGGTCATCCAGGGGGAGTTGTATAATTTTGGTTATTTGGTGGATTCCCACCATTAACTAGGTCATTCTATTTTGCTAGACCACATCAACATAAGAATCCTTAGGAATTTGGATATCATCCTGATCCATATATGGTATGATCACAAACTTTACTCACCTATGGTACTATAACTGCATATTGGCACTTTGTTGAAGAAACTACATCAACTACTTTTGCAAATCATCTACGAGAAGTTAGGAATCCAAGAAGCAAGTCCTCAATGTACTTAAAGAAGTGTGAAGACTCGAGAACACTACCATTAGAAGACTAACACAAAAGAAGACTTAATCAACTTGGAAATTTCTCACGAAAGCATTGCTATCTCCAGCATTCAAGAAATTCGTTTACCGAAATTGGCTCGACTCGAAGATTTGCTAGCCAAGATTTAACTAAAGTACTTATAAAAGGGAGTATCAAATTAGAAGGTATTTTAATGGACTATCACGTTGTACTCTTTTTCCTTCATCAAGGTTTTTCCCATTGGGTTTTCCTTGTCAAGGTTTTAATGAGGCAACATTTGCGTGTCCAAATTTTTTCTAACTTTTCTCAATTGTACTCTTTTCCCTTCGATCTGGTTTTGTCCTTTTGGAATTTCCTGACAAGGTTTTAACGAGGTAAATAGCTTAGAAACAATGTCATCAGGGGGAGTGTATAAACATGTAATTATGTTAAGAATATCTAGGGCAAATCCTGTTTATTACTGGGATGCCCTTATGTCTAGCCCTATAAATAGAGGCTCTAATGTATGTCTGTTACACACATATGAATCTCTCTCTTTTCTCCCTATTTTCTATCTCCTTCTCCTTTTACAAGAGTGATTATGTTTCACAAGTAGGTGGTGAATTCCCGGTGGCCTATGGGCTCCTGTATTTTTCCTGGGTCTGAAAGATCCCATAGAGTTTGATAACTTGTCGTTGTCGATAGGGCTAGCAACGGATAGGTGAATGCGGCTTTGGTGCCATCCGCATTCAATAAATCTAGATGACGGGTTTTAGAAATTTATCCGCGTTCAATTCATTATCCGGTGGGTGCGATATCCGTGACTGAGCAGATAAACTTAGTGGATACAAATTAATTGGCGGATTTCAAAGCCAAGAAAAGTTTTGAATTACGTGTTGATGTAAAAATGACAACGATGGAGAAGTGTCAGTAAGCCATCACTAAGACAATACATGAGCGCTCATCATGCACCTTAACCCCTGATCAAATTGTGCGACATTGAAGACACCAACACCAAATGGATACACAACACCGATTCAGAAGATGTATCAACCGATTTAGCCTCAAAAGAACCGATTTTGGTTATTTGTGTTACTTGTATAACCTTATATTTGATGAAAACCATGACTATTGGTGGAACCTATGGATTATATTATATACCAAAGTGATATGTATTACCGTGATTGTGAAAAAACGCTGAGAAACGGTTGGATCCATGGATCCTATCATCTCCACAACATCTAAATTTGTGGAGAGGTCTGAAAATGTATGTTGTCTGGTTGAACTTGTTACTTCTAATGAAAATACCTAGATCAGTCATGTAATTCGCCCAATTTTAAATCGGGTTGTAGGCTCAACCTATTTTTCGAAAAAAAAAGAAGAAGGTTAGAATCCAAAATTAGAATCTCATTGACTATCTGTGTTTGACAAGTTGGCTGGAGAAACAGTTCAAATTGTTTAACTAAATTAACTAAATTGATGACTTTTTATGGGAAAAATAGAAATAGATTAGAAGATTTACTAGAGATAAGCAGGGAGAATACAATAAACCCTTATTATTAGGGATGCATTGTTTTAGCTTTGAATGCTGCATAGGATTCAAATGTCATAAATGTGGATAGTAAGATGTAATATACAGTAAAAATCAAAAATAAACTTCGATTAAATCAATCTATATCTATAACTAATCAAAAAAAAAAAAAAAAAAAAAACGAAGTTTTATTCTTCCATTCTTTTCGTCGTCCATTTCTAATTTTCCTTCTTCCTCATGTTTTTTTCTAGATTTTTTTTTTGAAGCATAAGATTTATTAAGATTAGGACGAAATTACACGGGTACGTTGTACCTATAGAGTCCGCCATTACAATAGGGCTAATACAAAGTGGTGTAATATGATCCCTGATGGTTGTCGATAGGTTTGCTGAAGCGCTGTCATCCGTCGCTTTGTTTGATATCCCATCTGCCGCCTGATTCCCTTCCATGTAAATGCTATTTACGGTGCAGTGTGGGATTTGGGCCATTCTAGTTTTGATTTCTTCTATCATATTGATCAGGTACCAAGGTGGCTTGGTTGTTGAGTTTAAAAAGCGCAGGAGGTTTTCTGAATCCGTTTCGAATTGTACTTTTGGCCATTCTCGATTTGTAGCCGTTCTTGTCACGATAAGCATGGCCCAAGTTTCTGCGGTGAGGGCGGTCGTTATCCCTAGAGGTTGTGCGATGGCAAAGATTGTGATAGCTTGTTCGTTTCTGCAGATTGATACCCACTCCTGCAAGACCCGGATGACTTCTAGTAGGTCTTAACATACAAGACCAAGAGTATGAATTTCTCCCACTGATCTTGAGGTATATGCATAAACCTGTAATAATTTCATCCAAAACTTGAAACATTTATAGTTTTGTTGAATTTCATATACCATTATGGGAGGCTACTTAAATTTCATACTTTGATTTTTAAAATTCGTAGATTAAAATTTATCATTAATAAAGGCTATTTCACATTTAATTAATGCAACTCTTAGGCCATACTGAGTTACTAATAATACTATGATAATTCTGAATAAGTCTTTCTTTGACACGAGAGAAAAACTTATTTATAATCAATGCATCGTTTCAGAGTAAAATATTTGGCAAAAAGTCTTGCTTTATACCGTTTAAAATTGCTATTACATACGTATTAGGTCAGAAGGACCCACTTTCATACAACTATATGTGTCTTTCGAGCAATTAAACAATATCCGAGACCTGACTTTCAACCAATGATTTTTTGCTCACATAGCATCAATCCATTAATCAAAATTATTACACATAATATTTGTTAACCGAAAACAGAGTCTTTGCCATTCCATATCAAATGTAATAAATTCTTGTAAGAAAATCACTAAACAACATGAATAACTTTATTTCAATCTCTGTTGAGAGCTTCTTAATCTTTGGTTCATGTTGTTATCAAAAATTTCTTTATTGGCAGTAGTTATATTATGGAGTATTGGATCAGTAATTTATGGTCTTTCATTATCTAACATTCTGATAATGAGAAGATTCACAATATCTGTAGAAATCTTAAATAAAGGGATCATTATCACGATTTCTTGAACAAATATATCCACGTACTCCCACTTGATTATGCCATCATTAACGAATTTATATTTTCGGTTTCAATAAGTCCCATAATACGGTTAGAACATTAATAAATACCATTTGGATTATTTAGGAAAACCAATGAACCAGTAATAGTTTTCAAATCCAATTTTCATTCTTGGGAATGTAAGTCCTCACCTCCAACTGAACAACCATAACTTAAATGTGATTTAAACTAGGTTTCCAGCCTTTCTAGTCCAAAGTGTGTTTTTGAAACTGCTTTTCTGGAAATCTATTTAAATTACACAGTTGCAGAAAGAACAAACATCCACAAATGTATAGCCATTATGCATGGCTCATCATGCTTCTAACCATTTTCATAAAAGTATGATTTAGCCTTTTGTTATACACTATTATGCCAAGGATAAGTTGGCCTTGTGTATTGAGCAACAATTCCAAACTTTTGAAGATATTATGCAAAAGATTTAGGATATTATCTGTTTTGTCATACCTTTCACAATATTCACCACCTTTGTCGACTTTATGATTTTCACTTTATCTATAATTGCCTCTCAATTTCAATAATGAATGTTCGATAAAACATCCATGGATTGAGATTCATAATGCAATCGATAGATTCACAAGAATAATACGAAAAATCATCGGGTGATAAACAATTTTATCTTCCAAAAACTGGACCATTAAAAGTCTACGAGAATAATCATAATATACAATTAATAAGAACAAAAGCTGAAATTTATAATAGAGATAAATGACAATTAAGCTTACAATAGTTACATACCTTCAATAAGATTCTCCTGTGGGTAAAACCTTATCAAGGAACAATGTGAGACATGAAAAATATCTGTGGATATTTTACATTCTCATAATTCAACATTATGTCTGTCCAAATACTACAACTAGAATCATCTCATGTGGGCAACTCACGTTCTAAAATGTATTAACAAACTCCAATAATTCTAAATATGTTCAACCTAATATAATGTGAATTGTAGTCACCTGCGGGTGGCTATTATTTCATATGTATATGAAACATTTAGATAACCTTAATGCTTGCTTAACGTGTGAAGAAAAACTACTTGTGAGCAGCATTGTTCTAATCGTTAAATCAAACTAAGAGGACGCAAAATATACAACACTTAAAAGATAAGAGAGTTTAGTATCACTGTGGTGATAACTAAAAAATTTAGCAATTAACATGTACAAATGCAAATATCACCCTAACTTTTCTTGTGATATTGCACCGTCCCACTCAATGATATCGACATACTTGATAGATCATAAATAATTTAGTCGATTATGAACAATTATGAGCAACCCTAAAACATTAATCATAAACATGTCATATATGAATTAAAAAATATCAACACCCTTTAATTGAAAAATATCCAAACGTGAAGAAACCTTTCTTAAATCAAAATCGAGTATTAAGCAAGTATATAAGTATAATTCAATAATGAAATTTTGTTGATGAAAATTCTTTGATACTCGCTAATTTAAATTTGATACAAGCTTAAAGACCGTGTTAAACAAAGGTTGCCGTATGGATATTTAGAAGGATGTTTAGAAGCAATGAATATCAGTTTTACAAATATTTGAGAATGTATCCAAAAAAAAAAAAACCTCAATTTCTTTAGAGGACGCAATAAATTGTGGATATAAACAACATAATAATAAAAAATAAAAATAATAAAAAATCATCAAAACCCTGAAAAATCCGTGATGGGCTACTAGACTCGAAAATGATTTAATTTAAGTAAATTTTCTTTTATACATTTTATAAAATAATGAAAAATTATGTAGCATTTACTTAATCATAATTTTTATTTTATGTCTAAACGAGTTACAATTGACACTCAAGTTAGAAAATGAAGAGAAATAACATTAGACACTCATTAAAACGTAAAATGATTCAGATCCATCATGTATGATCAAATAAAGATCATATCCTTCAATATTTTCTTAAACATGTGAACTCAAATTACCTGTGGGTAATTGTTGTTCTAATACATTTAAGCAAAATAATATTATAAGCATTTAACAAAATTATGATCATGACCGAAAAGTATTTTGACATCACTGTGGTGATAGCCAATCAACTAAAATAATGTCATTATCATAATAGGTCAATAACTGCAAAACCTAAACTTTACGGTTTGCAAGTTCATGCTTACAATAACATTATGATTATTGTTATAATAAATCACTCTAGTATCACTGTGGTGATAGCTAAAGAGTCTCGACATAATATTTTAAGCACATAATCTTATTATCAAACAATCAACATCGAAGTAGAATGAACTCAAATCATTTCATAACGCACACATAAACTTAATGGTGTAAAAATTAATTTGGATCATAAAATTTACCATAAAATCGTTCGATAAAAATCGGCTTAGATTATGCATTAATGTTTTCGATAAAGCGGAAGCAGATTAGTTGGATCACATTTCTTTAAATAAAAACTACTTCGTAATTTCTTAACATTATCGAATAAATTGGTTTTATCCTAATACAATTCATAATGTTGAACAAGGAAAATCCTTAAATGATCATTTCTACAGCCAATTCCGTCAAAGGCTAAATTAATGGCCAGGGTCCACATTAACGGTTTGTTTTAAGCTTTAAGGCCGATTTTTTTTTTTTTTTTTTTTTTAACACAACTTGAACGGTATGGCCCAGGAAAAATAAAGACATTCCATAATATTTGACCCCCTCATTAAATTTCACAAACATGCCTAATATATTATTTCTTTAATACCCATTAATGCTAATATCTTTAATATTCATTAAAAAAAAAAAAAAAAAAAAAACGTTCACATTTAAATAGGGAAGGAATTAATAAGACATTGATCACTGTTGTCGGTCCAAATTCACCAAAGTTTTGACCGAGAAAAATAATGCACCTATATACAATTGTGCCACGTCATGTTCACCATATTCTCCTAAAAATTTCAGAGAAAATGAAAAACCTAGCTAACTATTACAGCGGCGATCTTTATTTTATTGATCACAGATTCACAGATTTTATATGTTACATATTGGTTTTGAGTCGTCGTGAAAATTAAGCATACAAATGTGAGTTGGGTCATATCTAAAAGGTAACACGGTTATCGCATATCGTTATCGGATGATCATGAGTTCTAAACACAAGCTCTGATGCCAACTATAAGTTTTAATTTTATAGATCGTTAATTTAGGATCGTTGAACTTCATGATAATCACACTATGAAATATGCAAGAATTATTAATGGAGAATACCTGGTAGCGCTAATCCATTGAAGATCATTTGGAACACCGATCATCTCACTGTAGCCGTAATACCTTGTGGAGAAACTCTTAGTTTCTCCTTCTTGACCTTTTTGTGTAATGAATAATAAAAATTCTTGAACAAATACTGATGGTTATTGAGTTCCTTTTATAGGTAGAAGGAGGACCAATGTTCATAGGATTTAGAATTAACATTCAATCTCGACCGTCCATCAAGGAAGAGGGAATATGAAAGGATCCCAAAAGTGTAACCTACATATTTAGCAACATTCATAATTAACCAAGTTATTACATGGCCCAAGAGGATATTTCTATGTGTAGAAATATTCTTACAGGTCGTCCCTAAAAATGTCAGACAAAAAGATCCTTTGAAGAGTCTTTTTCCCCTTCGGTGTTTCCAATTTTACGTTGGATTAGAATTTTTAGATAGACACAGTTGCTCTGACACTAACAATTAACAACATACAAATTCTTTCTGCTATGATATAAAACCTCGAAACCCAAATTTCAAACTCAGGTCACTGGAATTATCACCCAGTAGATTTACGACCGTCTTACAATTGACGCCGGCCAAGGGTAATATAATATTACCAAAGCTACTAGTGAAATTTGCTTGGAATCACAGACGGGTTAATAAGAAATTCAAGAATTACTACAGAAACAACGCCCCAGTTCATCAGGACTTTTTTAGATAGTTGAGGAAGAGTGGAAGACCACTACTGGGGCCATTATTTTGGTCACTGCATGATGTTTGTCTTTTCCACGTGTATCATGTTTATCATTTCCGCGTTTGCTGTCGACAAAAGCTGTCCAGTCTTCAATTTTTATATCATTTCTTTTAAGTAACCCTTTCCCATTGGACCAACTCAATCATCATAACTCCATTAAAATCCCCTGCAATTGATTTCTTCTGCAAGAACCCGAAATTCTCAATCCTCAAACTATCTTTGAACGAACTCATCAATTGATTTTCTCAAAATTTCGTGATGTTAAAGGTCTGGAAATGGTATCAGACATGTTTGTCTGTTCATCCAGTTAAGACCCAAATCATCAGTTCTGGTATTCTATGGGGACTTGGAGATACTGCTGCTCAGATCATAACTCACTCTAGAAGGATAAAACCAAATCAAACCCATGTAAGTATTTCACTGATCTGGTGTTCAATTTAGGATTTTTTGTCACGATTTGGTATCTATTGATTTCAAAGGAAAACTGGGTACTCATTTTTGTCCACTTTACTTTGTAACAGGATGATGATGAAGAGAAATTCAAGGTTAATTGGAAAAGAGCAGCTATCACTAGCGGGTTTGGCTTCGGATTTGTTGGTCCAGTTGGCCATTTCTGGTATGAAGGTCTAGATAGACTGATGAGATCACGACTAAAATACCAACCAACATCGTTACGATTTGTTGCCGGTAAACTGGCACTCGATGGTTTGATTTTCGGACCACTATATGGGGTCACATTCTTCACTTACATAGGATTTTCTACTGGCAAGAGTGTAGCTCAAGTTCAACAAGATGTTAAGAGGGATCTTATACCTGCATTGGCTGTAGGAGTTGCATTTGGACCAATCCTCCAGTTTGTGAATTTTCGATTCATTCCGGTGATATATCAGCTTCTTTATGTAAACATGTTTTGCTTGTTAGACAGTGCATTCATGTCATGGATTGAACAACAACAGAATGCACCTTGGAAAAAATGGTTCTCATCTCTTCTTACTTTTGAAGACCAACAAGAGAAGAAGGAAACCAAGGAATGCTAGTGCGCAAATGAATTTGTGGAAATAATGTAATCTGTTGATGATGAGTTCTTAGAAATTTTGATTGTAACGGAGTGAAACTTGGTCTGTGTGTTCTTAAATGGAAATTGGTTTTTGCGTATTAATGGATTTGAATTCACTACTGAGCAAAATTGATGTGAACTAAAACAGTAACTGGATTCATTTCTTGAAAATTTGGTACAACGTAGTCTATAAAGCTAGAAACTGGAAACTCAAATTAAAGCTTCGATGAAAATGTGGCTTTCAGATTCCTTTCTTCTTCATCATTATCGTGAATTCTGAACCTCTGCAAAGCGGAAAATAAAAATGCATATCTTTATACCTTTTTGAGTTTTACGTCATTTCGATAAATTTTAAAAATACTCGGGGATTGATTTGAAATCAAAGAAGAGATGCGAATCCAATGTAATTTTCTCAATTACTAAAGAAAACTAATCAGTTAACATAAACGACAATAAAGTTACATAATTTATTCTTCGCTCCAAAGGTTACATGGAGCGTAATCAGTTATTAGTGTAATCTTTAAACAGCTTGTCAATCTGTATTATTTTCTATGCATTTGACCTTCCTCATACGCATCATCAAAGTTATTGAATCTCATCCACCGCAACCACCCGCTCACCCACCGCAACCGCCATCACCTGCACCCCCGCCACCACCAAAAGCAGCTACAACTCTGGCACCAGCAGCAGAAGCAGCTACAATTGTGGCACCTGCACCAACCATCATAATCATCCCACCATCTCTACTACTACTAGTATTAGTGGGTATACCTCGATCTCTACCAGCAGGAGTAGTAGTGGGTAGTATGCCACGCGCTTTGTTTTTTTTCTTCTTGGGATAGCAAGTACATAAAACAATAACAACTGCTGCTATCACAAGTGCACCAAAAATAACTTCTAGTTCTTTGTCATGTGACTATTCTGTTAGCTCACTAGTTGCCTGCCCTAATAATAGTATGTGTGCCTTAATCGTTGTGACGTATCGTCAGTCATTTGGCAATTGTTGCCTGATAGGATAAAAACACGTGTCCAGCTATGATTGGTCAGTCATTAGGGTTTTCTCCCAATCATGAGCTTATTTAAGTTGTAATGAAACCCTGTTTAAGGGTAAGTATATGAATTAATGAAGTGTTAAGAGGCCGCTAAGGCAGAGTTACCATTATCCGGTCAATTTCCGTCCAAATTCCATTACAATTACTTTCGATCGTGTTTAGAACAGTACAATTGGCATCAGAGCCGTTCCTTCCTATCATCATGGTGGCTCAGACTTGCAAGGAATTACAAGAAACCAACACCAGACAACAAAATGAGATCGATTCTTTACACTTGAAGGTAAACAATCTAGCTCTGCAACTCAGTACAACATCGACAAAGGATGATCTACAATCGATGAAGGTAGAGATTGATACTGGTATGCAGTCATTAAAGGCAGATATCGAAAAGGGTTTTCAATCTCAGTTGGATTTTTTTCTTCTAATAGAGATCAAAATGGAGCTCAAGGATCTAATACCGGTGGATCTCCTTTTGCTTCTCATTCTGGTGGTCGAGATTCTACTCAATTTCATCGAATGCCAAAGCTCGATTTTCCTAGATTTGATGGTGATAACCCAAAAAGATGGCTGCAAAAATGTGAACACTATTTTCAGATGAACAATATCCAAGACATCCACAAGACAAGGATGGAGGCCATACATCTAGATGGTAAAGCAAATAAGTGGTATGACGATTCTTCGCCTTAATAAAACTCATAAATTCCATGGCAATATTTTTGTGATAATGTTTGTTCTAGATTTGAGAATCCTGCTCATGATAATATAGTTGGCTTGTTCCATAAATTGGCTCAACTGAGCACTGTTGATGCTTATTTTGAAGAATTTGAGTATTACAAGGCCCTACTCTTAAGTGTTCATAAGGATTTTCCAGAAACATATTTCATTGCTAGCTTTATTGGTGGCTTAAAGGAAGAACTCAGAAGTTCAGTTCTCATGTTTGATCCTAAAACACTGCTTCATGCTTTTTCACTTGCAAGGATGTAAGAAAAACACTTGTCCCGCAAATGTAAAACCCCTAAGCTTTGCACCCAAAATTTTCTCTAACTCATTCTCCACCTCCAGACCTTTTCCACCAACCAACCTTTCCCCTAAACCTACTTTTGTACCATCCACTTCATCTACTCAACATTCTACACCTAAGGCTGGCCCAACTTTACCACTCAAAAGACTCACTCCTATACAAGCCAGAAAAGCACAAGGGTTATGCTTCAACTGTGATGAAACTTACAAGAGAGGACACGTTTGTGTAAAAAACATTACTTATGTGTGTTGATAGGGGAAGAGGCTGAAAAAATTTCTGAACATGGAGGAGAGACTGAACATGAAATTGATGAAGACCCTCCAATTGAGAGTGATATGGAGATTTCCTTACATGCCTTAACTGGTAATATCTCAGTAGATACTATCAGAATTCCTGGTCTTGTCAAGAAAAAATCTATTTTCATTCTTATTGATACTGATAGCACACACAGTTTTATAGATTGTGCTTTGGCTAACAACTTAAATTGTTCAATTGCTCAAATTGCTAGTTTATTGGTAACAGTGGCCAATGGTGACAAAACAGTGAGTTCTGGTATTTGTTCTCAATTGGAATGGACTATGCAAGGTCACAAGCTTAGTGGTGATTTGAGACTACTTCCTCTAGGTGGGTGTGACATAGTTTTGGGAGCAGATTGGTTAAGGAATCCGGGTGATGTTTTCTTCAACTTATCCAAGTTGTGCATTACTTTCAAACATAAAGGTAAAAAGATCATATTAATTGGTATTCAGCAAGAGTCTTCTCTTAGCATGATGACTGGCTCTGCAGTCAAGAAATTTTTTCAGAAACATTCTCATGGCATAGTTGGCCAATTATTCTCCATTTCCAGCTCAGCTGTCCACCCCACCACCAATTGAAAACTTACTCAACCAGTTTCCTGATGTTTTTACTGAGACAAACATTCTGCCACCTCAGAGAAATTTAGATCACAAAATACCTCACCAACCAAATTCTGAGCCAGTAAATCTCAGACCTTATAGATACCTTTATATTCAAAAATCAGTTGTTGAGAATCTGGTCAAGGAAATGCTCCACTCTGGCATCATATAACCAAGTCACAGTCCATTTGCTTCTCCTATTTTGCTTGTCAAGAAAAATGACAACTCTTGGAGATTTTGTGTTGATTACAGAAAGGTGAATAGCCTCACAACTAAGGATAAATTTCCAATACCAGTTATTGATGAGATATTAGATAAATTACATGGCTCCAATTTTTTTTACTAAGATTGACTTGAAGTCTGGCTACCACCAAATCAGAGTTTATCCTTCTGATATCCACAAGACTGCATTCAGGACTCATCATGGGCATTTTGCCATTTGGCCTCACAAATGCACTAGCTACTTTTCAAGCTCTCATGAATGACATTTTTCAAGACCATCTTAGGAAGTTCATCCTTGTCTTCTTTGATGATATTTTAGTATATAGTCCTTCCTTAGAAGATCACTTATGTCACTTACAAACAACTCTGGAGCTACTCAGACAACATCATCTGACAGCAAATTTTTCCAAATGCTCTTTTGGACAGTCTGAGATTGAGTATTTGGGACACACATTACATGCAATGGGGTTGTGGCTGACCCTGAAAAGATCTTTGCAATGGTGGATTGGACTACACCTACTAATCCCAAAGCCTTAAGAGGATTCTTAGGACTCACATGGTATTATAGAAAATTTGTGAAGAACTATGGCATTCTTAGCAGACCACTCACTGACCTATTGAAGAAAGATGCTTTCAGTTGGTCTCCTGCAGCAACTACAACTTTTCTTTAGCTCAAAAAGGCAATGTCCACTACTCCTGTTTTGGCCTTGCCTGATTTTAATAAGCAGTTTATACTTGAAACTGATGCTTGTGACTTAGGCATTGGGTCTGTCCTTATGCAAGAGGGTAGAGCTATAGATTTTTACAGCAAACCTCTTGGACCAAGAGCTTATGCCTTGTCCACTTATGATAAGGAGCTTCTGGCAATTGTTCAAGCAGCTACTAGATGGAAACACTACTTACAAGGTCAGCATTTCATTATAAACACTGATCATCAAAGCATTCATTACTTCTTGGAGCAGAAGATCTCTACAGTCTTGCAGCAAAAATGACTTATGAAGCTTTTGGGCTTTGAGTATGAAATAAAGTACAAGAAAAGTTCAGAGAACAAAGTGGTCGATGCTCTCTCTAGAAGAGCTCATTTAACTGCTACATGCAACTCAATTTCTCTATCTCAACCTACTTGGGCACATGAAATTATTGCTAGCTATGATGAAGATACTAAAGCTCAACAACTTATTGCTCAGATCACCATTACTCTTGAGACAACTCCTCACTATTCTTACACCAATGGAGTCCTGAGGTACAAAAATAGACTTTATGTTGGCAGTTCTTCTACAACAAAATCCAAAATTTTGGACTCCATACACTCTTCAGCTATGGGTGGCCATTCTGGTATGCAGGAAACATACATTAGAGCAAAATCTTATTTCTTTTGGCCTACCATGAAGAAGGATTCTCTTGTATGTTTCCACTTGTGATGTATGTCAGAGGAATAAAGGGGAGCACACATTTCATGCTGGCCTGCTACAGTCATTGCCAATTCCAGATCATGCTTGGCATCATATCTTAATGGACTTCATTGAGGGCCTACCAATGAGTGAGAGGAAGTCTGTCATTCTGGTGGTAGTTGACAGATTAACAAAGTACAGTCACTTTATTGGACTGCATCATCCTTACACTGCTTCTTCTGTTGCCAGAGAGTTTATTTCTCACATCTTCAAACTTCATGGTCTGCCAACTTCTATTGTTTCAGACAGAGAAAAGATTTTCACCAGCAATTTTTGGCAAGACTTATTCCAGCATTAGGTACTCAGTTGCACCTTAGTACAACTTACCATCCATAGACTGATGGTCAAACTGAGAGAGTGAACTCTTGTCTTGAGAGTTACTTGAGATGCATGTGTGGTCACCAACCCAAGAAGTGGTATCTGTGGATTCCACTTTCAAAATGGTGGTATAACACCAATTATCACACCAGTTTGAAGATGAGCCCCTTCCAAGCCTTGTATGGCTATCTTCCACCACATTTAACATTTCATTCTACTGCAACCACTTCTATTGCTCTGGTTGAAACCTATTTAAAGCAAAGAGATGTTGTCCTTGACTTACTGAAGGATGCTCTGCACAAATCTTAGGAGAGGAGGAAGTTTTTTGCTGACCAAAAAATAACTGACAGGGCATTCTCTGTAGGTGACAAAGTTTACTTGAAGCTGCAACCATATAGACAAGCCTTTGTAGCTCTCAGAAGAAACTTAAAACTTGCAGCCAAGTACTTTGGCCCATTTACTGTTGAGCAAAAGATTTGGCAATACTGCCTACAAACTCCAGTTACCAGCTGAAGCAAGGATTCATCATGTCTTCCATGTGTCCCAGCTGAAGAAGCATATTGGTGTCACTCATATTCCATCTCCTACACTCCCTATTTTGGATACAGATGGGCAGGTTCTTGTCATTCCTGCATCTTCTCTAGATTCAAGAACTATTTTACGCAATGGAATTTTTGTGCCTCAGCTACTTATCCAGTGGAAAAACTCTTCAGCAGAATATGCTACATGGGAAGATGCCAAACACATAGTGCACCACTTTCCTAAATTCCATCCTTGAGGACAAGAATCTGCTGACGGAGAGGGTATTGTCATGTGACTATTCTGTTAGCTTACTAGTTTCCTGCCCTAATAATGAACGCGCAATTGAGGGATATCAAAACTAATTGGGGGATATAGGTACATGACAAAATAGGGATCCAAATAGCAAAGCTGGGTCAACCCTTATGTAATTTTTTTTTAATTCCTAATCTAGCCCTCACTAATCATGTTTCGTGGTTAATAATAATTAGTAAAATCTTAAGTATTTGGGGGATAGATTAGTGTGTGTTTTTATTTTAATTTGTGTGAGTGAGGAGTAGAAGGAGAGAAAAAAAAATTGAGTGGGAATTTTTTTTTTTAAAATGGAAGATGATTGTGATGAGAGAATTGCAGCAGCTGAATCTTTATCTCAACTACAACAACAATCATATCTTCAATCTTCGGTGTATGATAACAACTCACAATTGGAGTTATATGATGAACCAACCCTCTTGGATCATGATTTTCGTGACCATGAAGTGTTTTATGAAGAACCAACCCAAGAAAGTAAACATGTTCAACATACAAGCAACCCCAACACACAGGTAATGCTTCAAAGAGGTCGAAAATTTGATTTTCCTTTTTGAAACCGCCATTTTTTTGTCTGAAACATCTTAGTACCGGCATACTCATTGTATGAATACGACGCCGAAACTAATGCCACCGGCGTGGTATTCATACTCCTTGCCATGCCGGTATAAGATATCCCCCATTTTAAAAACTTTGCCGGCATGGTATTCAAACCAACTATGCATGCCGATATGCAGTTATGCTTTTTACCTACCACCGAATATTCCATGGAATATTCAAACCGGCATGGTTCACTCCTAACTGACCATGCCGGTATTAACAGAAAAGCATCCAAGAATTTAAGATTTTTGAACTCCAATACCGGCGTGGTATATAAAATATCGGGCACGCCGGTAGTTGATCCCGGCATGCTTTTAAAATTATCGCCAAGCCGGGAATTGGCTCCGGCTGGAAAACTCACATATCGAGAATGCCGCCTCCTGTTACCGGCTTTGTACCTTGTTTAGATAGAATGCCGGTATTGTATCTTCCGGCAATTGTGTTCAAGAACATCCAATGCCGTCTTTGTGTATAATTGTTTCGTCCTTTCAAGTGTATTTCTAAAATGCCTAACATTATTATTCAATCTTTGGAATCATGGTCAAACGCCGAAAATGGTACTCGGCATGGTATTTTTTTTTTTTTTTGAACTAATTCAATTTTCTTTTCATTTATTCCTTAGATTGTGACATACATTGATCCAACAAATTCCAAACCGCTTGGTCCGGATACGTCCGAATACTATAAGATGCCTCCGGTATGTTACTAAACAATACTTTTCACCTAGTTTTTAGAACGTTATGTGGTGATTGCTTGTACTGAACCTTATAATCTTCCATTGTTGTCCTAATGTAGGGAATTCAATCTCCAGCGGAAGCAATTGCTTGGGCAAAAGAGACGTCTCTTAAGAACAAGTGTGTGTTGGTGAGGAATACTCAAGGTTCAATAGGCGTTTTGAGATGGTTTGCGAAAGAAGTGGTGAATACAAGGCTAAGAATATCCATAAGAGAAAGGGTTATGTATATGAAAAGAAGACTAATATGGTATACAAGACTCATACGAGGAAGGATAATTGCCCCTTTAAGCTTGTATTCTATTCAAGAGACAAAGAAAATGAATGGGATTGTACGGTGTGGTTCGGCCAACATAACCACCCGGATCCGAAAGATTTTAATGGTCACTCCATAGTTGCGAAGCTAAAACCTCGTGAATTCGAGGATATAAAGATAATGACCAAAGCATGTATCAAACCAAGAGTGATTCTCAGAACCTTCAAGGAAAAGGATGATCAGAACGTTTCTTCTCTAAGTACGATTTATAGCGCCCAAGCAACCATCAGAAGGGTGGAATGGGAAGGGAGGAGCGTTATGCAAGAATTTGAGAAGATAGTTTGGGATCACAACTACACGCGTATCATTAAAAGAGGACCGGACGAAAAGCCCCTTCAAATATTCATTGCGCATCCTTTGCTTTCACAATTGGCTCATACATGTTGTGGTGTTCTTATGATGGATTGCACCTACAAGACAAACAAATACAACATGCCGTTGTTCAACATCGTGGGGGCAAACATCGGACAAGGTAACATTCACATTGGCGTGGTTTCCATCCTAGATCGCATGACGGTTTCAACTACCAGTGCGGTATTCATACTAAATTGAATGCCGGAACTTCAGAAACTCAAAATTTGCAGTTAGGGTTTCGCGATTTTGACCTAAACCCATAGCTACAAATCGAGTGAAACACTAATTAAACAGTTCAAAATTACTAACCTTCTCACAGAATCCATCTTTGCTAGTAGTTCATCGTCCGATAACTCTGCTTCTTTGTCTTCTTCCTCTTGAGCAATCAAATCAAGTCTTTTTTTCAATTTCTGTTAAGCAATCGTTCTTGGGTTCGATTGACTTGGATTCGATTGACTTGGGTTCGATTGGGAAGTTGTTTTCTTCCGTGGAGGCATGGTTATGATTCGGGTAGGTTAATCGACGAAGAAATTTTTGATTTAACGATTAATCGTCGATGAAGAACGAATGAAGAACGATGAAGAAGATGAAAAAAAAATTGGAACCCTAACCCTCACGCGACTATGCCGGTACTCAAATGGGGGATAACTGATTTTGTGTTTGGTTTTGATTTTAAGTTTTTTAGTTTTTGGGGAGGGTATAACAGTCTTTTCATAAGTTTTTTTTTATTAATCTAAGGGTGTTTTAGTATTTTCATACCCAAAAAACACCCCTTAACAGGCACCTAAGGTTGGGGGAAGTAATTCATATCCCCCAATTAGTTTTGATATCCCTCAATTGTGCGTTCCTAATAATAGTATGTTTGCCTTAATCGTTGTGACGTGTCGTCTAGTCAATTGTTGCCTGATAGGATAAGAACACGTGTCCATCTGTGATTGGTTAGTCATTAGGGTTTTTTTCCCCAATCATGAGCTTATTTAAGTTGTAATGAAACCCTGTTTAAGGGTAAGTATGAATTAATGAAGTGTTAAGAGGCTGCTACGGCAGAGTTACCATTATCCGGTCAATTTCCGTCCAAATTCCGTTACAATTACTTTCGATCGTGCTTAGAACAATACATTCTTCTCTTGAGTTGATGTTATTTCTTAGTTATGTGGTTTCTATTATACTTCCACATTCAGGAATGTTTCAGAATGCCCAACGCGGAAGTTGTCGTAGGCAAGGTGTAGTATGCAAGTAAACTTAGTAAAGTAGAACCTCTATATAAGAATATCCTTGGGACTGCAGAAAAATATTCTTATATGGAGGTTATTCTTATATAGAGGTCTACCTTGAATACATCAAAAAAAAATGTTATATATATACCTAGGAAAAATACATACATACGCATCGGAAACATCATAATGTATCTGGGTAGTAGAATTACTAGTTAAATTTTATTTAGTTTTACAAATAGGGATATATGAAGCTACCACAACACATAAAATTTTATTGCGTTGTGCAAATGAAAGCATTAAACCCACGTAAAAGTAAAATGATCGTGCAAAATGGTTACAAGGATTTGTTCATCTTAAACTGCGATGTATGACTAGACTTATATTATTTATATTATAATATCAATTATTCTTATATGGAGGTAAGTTCCTTAAGACGGGACCATGAAAAAATATGACTTATTCCAATTTGGAGTTTATTCTTAAATATAACTGGCCCAAGTCGGGACCAGAATTTTTTATTCTTATATGGAGGTTATTCCTATTTGGAGTATTCTTATATAGAGGTTCTACTGTATTTTATTTTATTTTTTTGATAAAAATGATTTATTGAAGATGGGCACAATACAAATTTCATTCAGTTTGCAGAATTTGTTTGCAATTTGCACATAACTTCTAAATGAACCTTTCCAAGAGGCAAGAAGGCTTTGCGTTTGCAACTGTAGTATATAAGAACATCAACAACAATGTGAAGTTTCTTGCAAATTTAATGGCCGACTTTAAAAACACATCTCAAGTAGAAATGGTATTCTCCAAAAATGGAAGAAATTGATTTGATCAAAGTCTTAGAAGTTGATTTTACAACTTTTGTTAATATTACTTATTCCACATTTTTGACGCAAGTTTTATGTGAATCTCGCTCTCGGATGCTAATAACACTAGTTGTCTCACTCTCGGACGCAACTTATACAAGTGTCTGCTTTTTGACGCTCCTAGGCTTTTAACAACATGACTGCGGTTTGATTTTATTTAAAGCATAAACGATATTTTCTAAAACTAGAGTACAGTGAATGGTTGTAAAATTTTAAATTATTTTCTAAAGTTAGAGTGCACTGAATGGTAATAAAATTTTAAACCCTTCATCTTGTTCTAATTATGTCGTCCTTAAAAGGAATGCTCCATTTTTTTATACGGTATAAATTAATTAGTCTTCGATGCGAGAGTGGTCATTTTCATAATTTGCAGAGTGATATTGGTGAGGGAGAAAATTTATAAGATTTTGTTAAGGTTATACGCAATTGCAGGGAGGATGAAGGTCATTGCGGTCATGGTGGTTATCATGTTGTTAGGACAGACTAGTTATTCATCTGCTCGTAAATGTTATGATACTTGCGTGAAAAAATGTGATGCTGACCATCCTGGTTTTGGTATTTTCTGGTGTCTTATAAAATGTACAGGAGCACATTGTGTTGGCGATAAAGTTTCCATTGCTGAAAATGATGATACCTACTGTCGGATGGGTTGTGCATACGCTAAGTGTGCTAATAAACCAAACCTGAGTATGATCTCTAATATCTTTGGCTTGTTGGTACAACTATATATACTTTTGATTAATTTTTTCTTGTTCATATCTGAATATATTAACGTTTGTTATTACTTTCCCTTGGTGATGAATTATTTCAGCTCAAGAAGAAGTGAAACGATGCATATTAAATTCTTGCTCTAATATTTGTACCCAGAAACACTAGCTATAATAGATGATTATGGATTTTCGGTTGGTAGATCAGTCTTGGGTAACGTGGGGATATAATACTCATTTTGACGAGGGTTAAAAAAGAAAGATTTTTTTTTCTGATCAGGTAATAGGAAAACCATTGTAAAAAAATAAATTTATTAATTTCCTGTTTCCAATATCCAATAAGTATTATTTTAGAATCTAAAAGACGAATAGTTGCGATATGAATTTTGTAAATGTATATATATTTGGAAGCGTATTTAGTTTCCTAAGAATATTTTCTGTAAAAATAATCTTTATATAATAAGGATATGTCAAGTACAAAATTATCATGTACATAGCATTTGTACAAATTTTTAGGAATATTCATCACAGAACAAGGAACCATCGTACAAATTAACATTTAGGAATAGTACAAACTATTGTCAAGCCCAGTTTTCCTTTGTTTTCACCCTAAAACCATACGCGGAAAAGTTCATATGCGCCCCCATTTTTTTGGTAATTACTCACAGACCCAAAATTATTGAAATTAAGTTGGAATATATACAAAGATAGGTCTGTTCCGGGACTTGCTTTTCAAATCTAGGCCACTTTTTTTATTTCTTACAAATCTAGGCCAATCGAACGGATTACATCCAAATCCGTTATCTCAGTCAATATCTCGTGCTGACTGGTCAATATCTCTTCAAAATCTCATATAAAGAGATCTCGTAAATGTGTTAATATTACTTAAATGCCCTTTCTATACGTGTGTCACCTACGCATGTATATGATCTTTGAACACCTTCTCAATTTGGATCATCCGTGAGAAAATGGACGCTAGTATTGAACCATCTAACATCTAGAAAATTGGACGGTCAAGAATACGAAAAAACCAAATAGGGGAACCAGGTTTTTGTTTCCTCCATCTTCTAATCAAATATAACTCGACCGATTGCGATCGAGAAAAAAATATAGACTAGAGAAGAGAAAGAAATAGAGAAGATCAGGTAACAATAGCTCGATTATGTTGTTAACTATTAACTGTGGGTGATTAAGATTATTATCATAACTGTTGCAGTGATTAAAATCTCGAGAAAATGGCGAAGAACATAGTTGCATACGAGGAAAGTTGAGATGAAGACAATTGCAGTGGAATTGATCTTCGATACATGTAAGTAAATGGAACCCAAACCATTATTTTTCCTAAATAACATGATTTTTTGTATTAATTTGTAAATGGATGAACTGTAATTTTAGGGTTATGAAAATGCGGGGGTACAACAACCACACCCAACAATTCGTTTGGCAATCTGACAGGACTTACTCCAATATACTTCAAAAAGAATCAATTAGACACTCAGACTTAATCTTTAGAAAAGTATATCAAAGAGTTTATATCTCTATCTCTCAATTCAATATATCAACAAATAGAAATTTGCGAGCCCGATTGAATATAAGAGTAGTAACTTGAACGGTATCAAAGACCAATGTTCAAGGATCAATCAATTTCAATCAACAACCAAAGGTTGGATTTCCTAATTGATCGATACAATGCACAACTTGTGATATTTCAATTATATAACAAAATATAATGCGGAAAAGAAATAACACAGACACCATAATTTTGTTAACGAGGAAAACCGCAAATATAGAAAAACCCCGGGACCTAGTCCAGCTTTGAACACCACCATGTATTAAGCCGCTACAGACACTAGCCTACTACCAATGAACTTCGGACTGGACTGTAGTTGAACCCTAATCAATCTCACACTGATTCAAGGTACATTTGCGTTCCTTACATCTCTGATCCCATCAGGATACTATGCACTTGATTCCCTTAGTTGATCTCACCCAAAACCAAGAGTTGCTACGACCCAAAGTCGAATACTTGATAAACAAATCTGTCTCACACAGAAAAGTCTATTGGAATAGATAAATATGTCTCCCACAGAAATACCTATGAGTTTTGTTCCGTCTTTTGATAAATCAAGGTGAACAGGAACCAATAGATAAACCGGTCTTATATTTCCGAAGAACAACCTAGTATTATCAATCACCTCACAATAATCTAAACCGTATGGAAACGAAACTAGATATTGTGGAATCACAAACGATGAGACGAAGGTGTTTGTGATTACTTTTTATCTTGCCTATCGGAGGTTAAATCTCGAGTAAATCTTAGAGATGATAGTACTCAGACGATAGAATCGGGAAAGATCAGAACACGCTACGTACAGGGTCTCGTGAGAAACCTAAGGTTAAAGGAGAATCGACTCTAGATATACAACTAGTAACACATAGAAGTGTGGGGATTAGGCTTCCCAGTTGCAAGAACTCTCCTTTATATAATTTTCAAATCAGGATTTGCAATCTAAGTTACTTTGGTAACAAAGCATTCAATATTCACCGTTAGATGAAAAACCTGATTCAACCAAGCTAATATCTTTCAACTATTAGATCAAACTTAGCTTGTTACACACAAATGAAATGTACCCTCATTTAGGTTTATGTAACTGTACCTAAACGTGTACACCATGTTGGCTCAACAATAGTTAACCGAAGTTATCCATATGAACACTCTCATATCAACCTTATTTATCTTAACTATAACTAGTTCAAATGACTCAAATGAAACTATTTAAAGAGTTGTCCAATTGATATATTCTCATAGAAGTATACAAGAACACAATTGAAGCAAAATCGGTTTGATTCACTCCCACGGTTTGCAAAGATTGCATCCTTATTATATAAATATTTAAGTTCATGTACACAACCGATTTTAGAACTTTAACTTTCAAGTATGCAAACGTGTACGCATACTTGAAATACCCGGACCAAGATTGGGTTTTGCCAGTTTGAAAACGGGTACGCGTACTTCCAATCCCAGCAGAAATATTCGGACATGAACCTTACGGAAGTACGCGAATGGGTGCGCATACTTAGGTTCCCGGATTTCTCAAGCCAACAGGTACGCGTACGTGTACGCATACTATGGTTCCCGGACATGGATTACATATGTGCAAGAGTACATAACATGTCATATTCAATAATGGTTAAGTGTTCTAAACTCTTATTTCAATCATTGAAACTTTTTTAGAGGATGACAATAGCCGTTTTCACAAACTATTAGCATCAAAGCAATTTTCAAGTTATTGAAATAATCATAACGAACTATTCCAAGTCTACATGAAATGATTGTATCGCATAAACCATGTAAGATGTTACTCGGAAATTTTCACATGATCATCTTTTGACTTGCGTCAAGAATATAAGATGAACTTGGTCGAAGCGAAATCTTGCCAACGCATATTCCGAGAAATATGTAAGCGAGTTTAAACTCAGCTCGAAATCTCAAATGTGTATAATAGGAAACTATATCGTAACACGACTTATGTCTCAATATAGGAGATAGGTTAGAAATAGACTTTCAAGTGATAGATGAGTTTTAGTCTCCACATACCTTTTGTCGATGAAGTTCCACAAGCTCTCCTTAGTAGTTCTTCGTCTTCAAATGATGAACGCCGTGAAGTATAAGGATTAACTATACAATCTATGTCCTAGTCTGAGACATCTATAAGTAGACTAGAAATAAGTTTTGATCACTAACATTGACAAACATGCTTGAGATAGCAACACATACGAGTTCGACCGAGCAGTGCTCTAACAATCTCCCCCTTTGTCAATTTTAGTGACAAAACTATTAATACATATGGATTACAAAATAAATAAAACTTTGTAGCTTCTCATCCAAATGCTTGATCTCCTTGGCATCTTCAACATGACTCTAAATCTTCGTCACTTCCAAGTACTCCATGATTCTAAACGTGTTCAAATCAGTATCATAGTTGTTGAAGATCCGTCGCGATAACAATGAGAAAAAAAATACTCTCAATCGTTGTTATACAGTGTCCTAGTATCATTACACAACATCAAAGTTCAATTGTATCACAACTTTGACAACTATAATATGATGATATGTATCACTCCCCCTTAGTCACTACTTCATCTCGACATGAAAACTACTCCCCCTTACATAATGATCCGTAAACCATATGTATTTGTAGTATGAAACTACACATTAATTCTCCCCCTTTTTGTCAATATAAATTGGCAAAGGTACGGATCCTCATGAAATTTTCATAGAGATACTTCATGACCAAAAGAGAATAACATACCAACTTATTTAGATGCAATCATATAGCCGAAGCTAAATGCATTCATCAAGGAGTTTATAAAGATACAAGATAACCCCTAAAATATTTCACAGCCACACTCCCCACAAAGATTTGGCAATTAAGCACAAGTTCAGAATGAACTCTCCCCCATAAAATGTCATTCCCGAAAGAACAACAAGAGCGACCTTACTTTTACGAGAAAAGAATGATTTCTTTGGACATAATCAAATCACACGAGAATGATGAATTTGTATCCAAAAATTACAATTGAATTAGCCACAAAAATGATCAATTCAATTGGCTATGCTCAACATAAGAGAACTTACGGAGCAACACAGTATATGCACAAAGATGTGGATCAGGGAAGGATCAATACTGCGGAATAAACAAAGATCCATTCTATTTTTCATCATTATTTGCACAATGACATATAATAGACTTAATTTTGTAAACAAAAGTTCATCCTATCCTCCATCAATAAAGACATAATAGGCTTAACTTTTGTTTGTCAAAAGTTCATTCTATCTTTTATAAATATATTCATATCGACATATAATAGAGATGACTTTTGAACAAATATGGGACAGTCAAGGTTCACGGACGTAAACAACATATCCCATAACAATTTTCAATATATGAAATCATAAAGATTAATACTGCAAAAATCATCTTCCAAATAACTTAGAATTTAAATAAATAAATCTAAAAACATTGAAGATGAAAACGTTGGACATAGCTATGTGTACTCACAATAATGGCTATTCCAAACCCTAGTTATCCTTCTTAAAAACACAAGAATAAAATTCTCATAAGAAGTTTCCTAGACATTGTAGAGCTTTCTCAGGGCATCTACAGAGAATTCCTTCTCATTATTGAAAAAACTATTGATAATGGGATCATTCAATTCCTCCACATCTTCAGAAATATCAGTTAACTCACTAAGTTCTCTTTTCAGTTCACGCAGAGTGTTCTTTGTTAGAGACAACATTTGTTCATAGTGAGAAATATCTTCTAAAGATGAAATGATTCGAGATTTTAAATCATTTCTTTTTCCGATTAAATCTTTCACCATAGCCCTAAAGTTATTATCAGAATGACAAACAAACAATAGGCAGTTGGAGGAAGAACCTGGATTATCAATCGTATCCTTCACCTTTCTTTTCCTTGAGGACAAAATCCCTTCACACATATACACATTGATAGCTTCTACAACATCCCTTTTTGTGATACCTCTCGTTATAGGAGCCATGAGACTGTATCTTTTAGAGAAAGAGAAGGTAAAGAATAACATTGTTCACAAATGAACATAAATAGACTCTAGGATGACAAAACCATAAAGAAACTTGAAAAAGTCTCCACGGTTCATGATCCATTATCTATCTCAACAACAAAATATTCACTTACTCAAAATAAAGTAAAAAGAATCAACAAAAATAAAATAAAAAAATACACGACTTGAACAACCTTGAAGTAATCCTTATTTTTCAAGTCCAAAATAAGGATACAGTTCATTACTATGAATTAGATAGTAATGGAGTGAACAAGATGTTCACTTCTTGTGTCACAAAGTGACATCTCAAGGTTTTTTGGAAGAACAGACTTACCTTGTATGACTCTGATTCTCTTAGACTTCTTCTTATGCCCAGGTGTTACAGACTGCTTCTCCAGAGACAGATTCATCCTTTACATGTCATTTTGAAGTTTGGAAATTCTTTTGTTGTTTCTCTTGAATTTCCAGCACTTATTCTGAACATGACTTGCACTTTCACAGAAAGAGCAAAACAAAGAAGAGATTTTGCTTTGCGGAGATGACTCCTGTTTATCACAACAGACAAGATCAATTGTCAGAACCAGCTGGAAAAAATGAGTTATTTGTGCTTACAGTCTTACTTTTGAACCCTAAACCTTTTGTGTTTCCAAAAGCCTTTTGACCAAAGAACATTGCTGAAATTTTGTCTGAGCTTCCGAACAATCTTAGCTGGTCACATTTGAGAGAATTAATCTCTTTTTCTTTTAGAAATAGGGTTCTGGTGAATTCATCATTGAGGCAGTCAATCTCAAGAGTTTTCACCTGAAGTGATGATTCAAGTTTCTTCAACATATCTTTTAGTTGAATATTTTCCTGGTGAATTTCTTCACAATTGTCCAGGAAATCTAGGATCTCAGTGTCAGACTCGTATTCTAAACAGGAATTTGAGTTAGTGGGAACTTCTGCCGAGATGGCTGAAAATTCTGTACACACTTCCGCAGTATTTAAGACGTTCGGACATTGAGATACTTTCTCTTGAACTGAATCATGTATCAGAACCATTAGAGAGAGAAGATAGTCTCTCGGATCTTTTGCTTTTCTTAACAAAATCCTTGATCTTTTGTGTAATCAGTGATCTATTAGGATCAAAGTGATTAGAACATTTATCAGCCCATGACAAGTTAGAAGCTTCACTTGAAATGGTCACAACATTGAACGCAGAGGTTCTGACTGTATTTTGATCATTATCAAGTAATTTAATCTTTCCAACAAGAGTATTTCTGGAAAGAGTATCAAGGTTATTTCCCTCAACGGTGGCATGCTTCTTAGAATCGTATCTAGATGGCAGCAACCTGAGAATTTTCATCACAATGTCCTTTTCAGGAATAATCTTACACAATGCAGAAGATGCATTAACAATTTTAGATACTTTGTGATTAAACTCATCAAATGAATCTTCATCTTCCATACGAAGGATTTCTAAATCGGAATTTAGTTTTTTAAGCCTGACTTCCTTTTCATTGGTATTCCCTTCAAATACGGTTTCTAAGATATCCCAGACATCTTTAGACCGAGTGCACGTAGTCACATGGTGCTGAAGATCTGGGGTAATGGCATGAATGATGGTGTTCAAACCGTCGAAATTTCGCTTTGCAACAAGAATCTCAGCAGGTTCATATGCACCAATATCCTTTGGAACGGTCGCATCTCCTACTGCAAAAACGGGAGTATCATAGCCATTAACTACATAAACCCATGATTCAAAATCACGCGCTTGAATAAAGTCATGCATAGCAATTTTCCACCATAAGTAATTTGAGCCATCGAAGACTGGTGGTACGCTTATAGAGATAGCACTTCTGTCCATATCAGATCGATACAAGCACAAACTCATAAGGTCTTTAATGTGTTTGTTTGCTCTGATACCAATTGAAAATGCGGGGGTACAACAACCACACCCAACAATTCGTTTGGCAATCTGAGAGGACTTACTCCAATATCCTTTAATGAGAATCAACTAGACAGTCACACTCAATCTTTAGAAAAGTATATCAAAGAGTTTATATCTCTATCTCTCAATTCAATCTGTAATCAGCAAATAGAAATTTGCGAGCCCGATTGAATATAAGAGTAGTAACTTGAACGGTACCAAAGACCAATGTTCAAGGATCAATCAATTTCATCAACAAACAAAGGTTGGATTTCCTAATTGATCGATACAACGTACAACCTGTGATATTTCAATTATATAACAAAATATAATGCGGAAAAGAAATAACACAGATACCAGAATTTTGTTAACGAGGAAAACCGCAAATGCAGAAAAACCCCGGGACCTAGTCCAGCTTTGAATACCACACTGTATAAAACCACTACAGACACTAGCCTAATGAACTTCAGACTGGACTGTAGTTGAATCTTAATAAATCTCACACTGATTCAAGGTACAGTTGCGTTTCTTACGTCTCTGATCCCAGCAGGATACTATGCACTTGATTCCCTTAGCTGATCTCACCCACAACCAAGAGTTGCTACGACCCAAAGTCGAAGACTTGATAAACAAATCTGTCTCACACAGAAAAGTCTATTGGAATAGATAAATATGTCTCCCACAGAAATACCTATGAGTTTTGTTCCGTCTTTTAATAAATCAAGGTGAACAGGAACCAATTGATAAACCGGTCTTATATTCCCGAAGAACATCCTAGTATTATCAATCACCTCACAATAATCTAAATCGTATGGAAGCGAAATTAGATATTGTGGAATCACAAACGATGAGACGAAGGTGTTTGTGATTACTTTTTATCTTGCCTATCGGAGATTAAATATCGAGAAAATCTTAGAGAAGATAGTACTTAGACGATAGAATCGGGCAAGATCAAAACACGCAACTACAGAGAAAATAGTTGGGTCTGGCTTCACAATCCCAATGAAGTCTTCAAGTCGTTAACCTACAGGGTCTCGTGAGAAACCTAAGGTTAAAGGAGAATCGACTCTATCTATACAACTAGTAACACACATAAGTGTGGGGATTAGGTTTCCCAGTTGCTAGAGTTCTCCTTTATATAGTTTTCAAATCAGGGTTTGCAATCTAAGTTACCTTGGTAACAAAGCATTCAATATATTCTCATAGAAGTATACAAGAACACAATTGAAGCAAAATCGGTTTGATTCACTCGAATCAATTCATTAACATTATAGCCATGGTTTGCAAAGATTGCATTCCTTATTATATAAATGTTTAAGTTCATGTACACAACCGATTTTAGAACTTTAACCTTCAAGTATGCAAACGTGTACACATACTTGAAATACCCGGACCAAGATTGGGTTTCGCCAGTACGCAAACGGGTATGCGTACTTCCAATCCCAGCAGAAATTTTCGGACATGAACTTTACGCCAGTACGCGAACGGGTGCGCATACTTAGGTTCCCGGATTTCTCAAGCCAACAGGTACGCGTACGTGTACGCATACTATGGTTCCCGAACATGGATTACATATGTGCAAGAGTACACAACATGTCATATCCAATAATGGTTAAGTGTTCTAAACTCTTATTTCAATCATTGAAACTTTCTTAGAGGATGAAAATAGCCGTTTTCACACACTATCAGCATCAAAGAAATTTTCAAGTTATTGAAATAATCATAACGAAACATTCCAAGTCTACATCAAATGATTGTATCACACGAACCATGTAAGCTGTTACTCGGAAATTTTCACATGATCATCTTTTGACTTGCGTCAAGAGTATAAGATGAACTTGGTCGAAGCGAAAGCTTGCCAACACATATTCCGAGAAATATGTAAGCGAGTTTAAACTCAGCTCGAAATCTTAAATGTGTATAATAGAAAACTATATGGTAACACGACTTATGTCTCAATATAGGAGATAGAGTAGAAATAGACTTTCCAAGTGATAGATGAGTTTCCGTATCCACATACCTTTTTTCGATGAAGTTCCACAAGCTCTCCTTAGTAGTTCTTCGTCTTCAAATGATGAACGCCGTGAAGTCTAAGGATCAACTACACAATCTATGTCCTAGTCCGAGACATCTATAAGTAGACTAGAAATCAAGACTTATAGTTTTGATCACTAACATTGACAAACATGCTTGAGATAGCAACGCATGCGAGTTCGACCGAGCAGTGCTCTAACATGTTACATAAAATTTGGGGGTGTATGTTTTTTTCTCTACTTTAGGGTTTATATATTAAAACTGAAATTCGCAATTGTGAAATAACATGAATTGTATCTAAAATTCGGGGGTTCTTAGATCTCTTGGTTAATTTTTTTTTCTTCTTTTATATGGTTTAGATCGTAACAGGATTTTGATAAAGTATGGCCAATCTTTGATTCTGCACAATCAAGGGATTTCACAAAGGTAATGTTTCCAAAAATTAGGTGTATGAGATTTAAATTTGCATGTGAATTTGAGTGAGATGTAGATTATTTTTATTTTTTTATATAGGTACTGTTTTTCAGGTTGTGCAAGCGATAATAAATGAGTTAGAATCACAAGGGGTCACCCAGGTAGAGTTAGTTTTCCATTGTATTTGTTCATTTTTAGCTTGAACTACTAATTTTATCTTTATTTCTAGATTGCAGTTGCTTAATGATTACATTCTTTGATGATTTTGGTATCGCCTATACAATATGTTGTTCTTTTGTTGATATTGCAGTAAGCTTCGACTATGATTCTCTTCTTGGTGTCAAGCTTGTTTGTATTGGTTTGAGGAAACAATAGCGTATTGGGTTCATTGTATTCTTTGGTGATACCCCTATGCGATCTGGGTGGTTGGCAATTTTAGCTATGACATTGCATAGATGTTGATAATTTTATTCTTGCAGCAATTTTAAGCTTAAAAACAACGTGTGAAATATTTTCTTCTTTGACGTACAACCATGGATGCATGCTCAATTGGTTTTGATGTGTGGTTTGCTTAAGCTTCATGGTTACCATTTTGACCTTCGTATTTTTTCTGTTCATTGTTAGGTTATCAATAAAATTGAGGAAGAAACAAACAAGAGTCAATTAGGTTCGCCTCCTACTCTACAATTTTATTTGAAGTAGAGTGTGTCCGAGGGATTACTTTACCTTTATTTATTTTTGGAGCAAAACATTCCGGATTAAGTGCTCATTATTTTGGGAATTTCTAGTCATCATTTTGATCACCTTTATAAAAATTAGTGCACTATAGTATTTGGACCTCATCTTTGAGTGATTGGATAATATTTTTTCAATTAAAATTCCATCTTATCTCAAGATTAAGGATGCAAATGTAAGAAGATGGAGAAAGGTTCGAGTTCTAAGAATTGGATTGATGCTTTATGCATATGTTTTTTGTATTTTGTTTTGATTAGATGGAATGGATGATGTTGTGTTGGTTGTTAATGAATTTAATGGAAGTTCAATAGATTTTGATTGAATCATGAAATTTTTCTTATCATTTTTAGAGTTGTGCAATGATTTAGTATTACAGGTTAATGTGAAGATGACTGTTGGAGTACAACCAATCCTGGATTTTGAGATTATGTGGCTAGATCTCTTACACGTGTACTCTATATGCGACATCTTAGCCATTCTCTTTATTATGCAATTTGCATCGTTGATGAAGGTTTGAAGGACTTAAACATCTTTGTAGCTAAGAAGATGTGGACAACTAGCATATAACTGCAACTAACTATCCATCCATCGATTTGGGTCAATTAAGACCTAGTTTTATAAGAAATATAAAAAAACTGGCATAGTTTTGTAAACCATAAAAAAAAAAGCCCAATTAAGTTTTATTTGGATTTTTTTCCTTTTAAAGGAGAAAGCACCCTTTCATTCGGCGAGAGAAGGAGGAGAGATAATCATAAAGTTGAAAAAGATATCAGCAAATCAGAGATCGATATCATTCATCTTTTTCTTTTTACATATTTTTTCAAAATTTGTTGTTCATCTCGTTTCTTTTTCTATTTTCGTTTTCAATTTCTCTTTGTGTGTTTCAGTTTTTTTTAGGTTGTTTAGATCTGTTTTTTAGGTTTACGATCCAAACAATCGAATTCAATGAATTATCTCAGTTCCTTTTGATTGAGTAATTTCTATTGTTTGATTTCATTATTCATGTTTGTTGTTTCTCAAATTTATTAGCATTCTTACGCAATTCAGAATAACTTGTATAGTCGATTAGTTGAACAGGCTTAAAAAAAAACAATTGATCAGTGATTGATCCAATTTTTCTTTATTGACATTGTTTGTTGGACAATGCATTCATGTCGTGGATTGAACGATAACATAATGCACCTTGGAAACCAATTATTTGTCATCTCTTCTTATTTTTGAAGACCAACAAGAGAACAAGGAAACCAAGAAATGCTAGTATGTTAATGAATTTGTCGAAATAATGTAATATGTTGATAATGAGTTCTTACAAATTTTCAAAGCGAAAATTGATCGACGTTTTCTTGAATGGAGCTTGGCTTTTGGTGTTATTGAATTTGATGTGAACTAAGCAAGAACCAATCAGATAGTCACGTCACCATGATTCTTCATTAATCTTGTGATCATCAATTTCTTCTTCTGAATCAGCTGTAGTATAAGATTTGAAAGAACTTTGAATGAAATCTTCTCTAATGATTCATGAGATAACGCACTATCTTCTAAACCTGCATCTTAGTCTTGGTGGTCTAATTGAGCTTAATATACTTCTATCTCCTTTCGTAACTTCCATGGAAAAACCCTTTTTGAGTTTTTTTTTTTTTTTTTGTTCATAAAGGAGGGGAAAAAATCTCATAATACATTAATCAATTGCAAGGTTTTTCAACATCATTACACTATCAACAGGTCCAAGTATCAACCAATTCTTGACTATCCATCACAATTCTAAGTCTTAAAAAACCATTTCATAATTCCTATAAGACCAAATCGAATCACAAGGCGTAACTAGTTTGTTTGACTACACAAAACAGTGGTTGGATCAAATCCAACCCAGTGATTTAAAGAGCATGTAAGTCTAGCTTACACGAACTAAGGTTTTCATAATCATAGTATCTTACATCTAAATCTAAATAACAAAGTCTTGATTAACAGTAGATTAAGTAACTAAGGTTTTTTAAATGAGTCTTTTAAGGTCTGGATCGGAATGAAACTGCTTGAATCGACGTTGTAGTCTTCGTAACAGTTGTTGTTGTTGTAGTTGATGATGATCTTGTTGAAGAACTTAATATTGTTGTAGTTTCCTTTCTTTCCTTATCTATAACCGAATTTGTTCTTGTTGGTTTTCTTTTTTGTTGTTGTTGCCATACAGAGAAGAACACATGATCTGAATATGATCGAAAAGAAAGAAAGCAAATCATACTGCATTTAAAATCTGAAGCAAAACTAGATGTAGAAAAACCTAAATCGGTAGAACATCTAAAACATGAAATTTACATTAACTTAAAAAATAGAAAGGTAAAAACCGGTCACCACCTAAATCACAGAAGAAATCAAAGGATCTTCCTAGATTTAATGGAAATAATGCTGCAAAAACTGATGATGAAGTTTTAATCTGTTCATGGATTAACAATGAAAGTGGGAAACTTCTCTGATTTCTTGTTTTCAAAAGATCACATCTCAACCCAGCGCTTGGAACATAAATCCAAAAAACAAACACATATCCCAGCAAGAAGAGCAGGATCGAGATAAGAAACCCAAAGTAACTAAAACAAGAAAAAAGAAAGTAGATCTTGAAGATCAGAAAGAGAGGGATCGATTATGGTTGATCTGCTCAGATCAACCCCAAATGAGAGAGAGTTTTCATCGAGAGAGTTTTTTCAGAGACGAGAAAGAAAAAACTTTCAGTGAAAGCAGGAACATACTTTTAATTTATGAATTTTTGACAGATTTCTACATTGTGTATTATTAATAAGATATCTGATTTTTTTTTTAATTTTTTTTTTACTAGGAAAGATGATTTATTGATTGAAAATAAAACTTAGACAATATTGTCTTCCTCTATCGAGGAGTTTAACCATGAAGGAAAATTGTTAAACCTATAAACTGCAGAGGCAGAAGTAATGGCTTCTTTGGCTAACAGATGAGCAACATTGTTGATTTCTCTTGGGATAAAATTGCATTCCCACTGATCAAAAGATTCTAATAATTTAATGGAGTCTTGTATGGTAGAATTTGTTGTCCACCTGACTGCACCAGAATTCCCTTTTATTGCTTCAATCACATTCTTGTTGTCGCCTTCTAATTGTAGATGTGTAATCCCCAACTCTTTTGCCCAAATTATTGCTTGTAGAGCTCTCATTGCCTCTGCCTGCTCCTCATCAGCTACTGCAACTGGGAGACATGTTGTCCCCTTGAACCTGCTGTAAAAGACAGAATGATTAGTCCCAAACCACCAGTTCTATTGTTTCTATTAAAACTTGCATCAAATTTATTTTTTTCAAATTGAGATCCTGGTTTATTCCATCTTTGATTTTTGTCAACCATATTCTGCATTAAGATTGGATTGCTACTGTTATTAATCATGGATCTCTCCTAATTGGCTATGAACTGGTTGATTTGGATTACCAGACTAGTGACAACCATCCTCTTGTTTTCAAATACCATAGCACATCTGCATTTCCATAGATGCCACATAGCAATTCCTAGCATCTGTATGGATTTTGTCCTTTGTTCAGCACTGCCAATCTAGTTTTCCATCCATTGTTTAAACCATTCATGTAAACCAATAGATTGAATAACATTTACTGCATTATAGTTCAAGTTCTGCCACATGTTCCTAGCAAAAAAAAAATCAAACAAAAGGTGTTGTATGGTTTCATGATGGTTATTACATAAGGAACAGATTTTATCACCATTATCAACATACCTAGATAGATTAGTACAGACTGATAAGCAACCATGAATGCATTTCCATAAGAATATCATGATCTTTGGTGGCAAGTTCAGCTTCCAAAAACTACACCAAGGAATATCTCTATTGGGAATAGAATTGAAGTCCACTCTGTCATTTAGAATGGCATTATAGGAGGACTTTACAGAGAATGAACCATTTTGGATTTTGTTCCACCTAATCCTGTCTTTCCCATACATAGGAATCCTGATCCTAAGTATATTAGCTACAGTCTCTTCATCGAAGATAGCTTTGATAGTATCAATTTTCCAGTTTCTATTTTCTTGATCTATGAGTTGGTCCACAGTGCTCATATTGCTAGAGTACATTCTATTGGATGGTGGAGAGTTCATCTGAGGAATCCAATGATAGTTCCAAATGGAGATATGGGTTCCATCTCCAATTTCCCAACAATAATATTTCTTGATGAATTCTAGTCCATATCTAATCCCCTGCCAAACCCATGAACCATGTTTTGTAAGCATACATACTAAAGGGTCCATATTATAAAATTATTTATGCCTCAGAATAGTGACCCATAAAGCATCAGGTTGTTCTAACATTCTCCAAGCTAATCTGGATAAAATGGCTAAGTTTAAAATTTCAGTTTTTTTGATATTCAGACCACCAAACTTTTCGGGTATATTAATATGACTCCATCATTTCTTTAAGAAATCCCCTTTGGAGTCCATATTCTTGTTCCATCAGAACCTCATTTGGATAGAATCCATTTGTTTTGTCAGTCTTTTAGGCATGGGAAAAATTGACATGTGGTGAGAAGCCATACAACCTAGCTCAGATTGAACAAGGATAGTTTTTCCTGCCTGCCTGATTAAAATGTTTAGTTTTCCATACACCTAGTCTATCCTTAAGCTTCCCTAAGAGAGGCACAAAGGATTCATATTTGTTTCCCTGTAAGAGAAGTGGAACTCCAAGATACTTATCTCGTAGTCCCATTCTCTTGATACCTAGGATATTGGCAACATTGTTTTTGATTCTATCATGTCTTAGGACTAAAAGCAATACCACTCTTATCAAAGTTTATGGACTGACCTGATAGACTGCTAAAATTTGAGATAATATCATGCAGATGTTTAGCTTCTCCTGACATGGCTTTAAGGAATATCAAGAAGTCGTCTGCGAAAAACAGATGACTGATGGATGGACATTCCTTCGTGACTTTAATTTCATGGATCAAACCTCTGTTTTCTGTAGCATGCAAATTCTTAGAAAAAAATTCCATGCATAATATGAATAAATAGGGTGATAAGGGGTCTCCATGTCTGAGACCCCTTTTAGGAAAAAAGCTATCGCCTGGTGCCCCATTTAAAAGATTAGAAGTAGAAACTGTTGTTATGCATTGCTCTATGATTTTACAAAAGTCTTCATGGGAGCCTAGCTTTCTAAGTGAGTGTAACACAAAGTTCCATTCAACCTTGTCGAAGGCTTTCGACATGTCTAGTTTTACTGCCATAAGACCTTTAGTAGCTTTACATTTTTTCATAGAGTCTATCATTTCATGGGCTATGACGATATTATCTGACATTTGTCTTCCTTGCAGAAAAGTTGCTTGAAAAGGGGAAATGATCCTTTTCAGAATAGACCTAAGTCTTGAAGCAATTAGTTTTGAAATAATTTTAGGCTTCTTTTAAACATAGCCCACACTTTTATTAACGATAACCCATATTAATCATAACCCACCAAAAAATATCAATTTATTAACCATAGCCCAAAACATAACCCATGGTACACTAAGTAAAGTTTATAAGGGTCTCATAAGTTGGGTCTCCGATTCAACTTTCCATCCCTTCTTCTTCTTCATTTCGCCAAAGATAAACCTTAAAAAAAATTATTTGAAATCTAAAAAAATATTTTCAAACTACCAAATCTTCTTGATCGGTTTAGGCGTGGACCGAGTTAAACGAAAATTTATTTTCTTCTTTCCTATGATGTTTGTGTTTTAGATTCTATGGTACATATTATGGGCCTAATGGTGAGAATAGTGGTGGACCTGGTGGTGTGTTGATTAGGATTCGCATGTGCTTAATTGATTGTTTCTTTGTTAAATTGGCATCAAATTAAACTACTGCGTTTCCATACGGTAATTAGGATTCACTTAAACATATTTGTTAATTACTTGAAATATGGTTCTGAATTCAACCACCTTTCTTGAATGGGTATTTGGCTTTTATCATCTCTGTCAATCCTCTCCAACATAACCAGCAGCCTCCCTATTCTATAGGCTCGGTTCCCATGTGATTGAGCGAATTCAATATACTGTATTCACCGGCTTTTTGTTCATTAAAACTGTTGGAAACAAGGAACAAAAAATCAAAACGAATCTCAAACAGCTGAGTCGCGGACTAGGTCGCTATCTTTAAGGTGTTTCGCGACTCTGCCTCTTGATTGTGTGCTAGCAGTCGATTCTTGTCGAAAACCCTATGGGATAAAACAGCTGATACTCTCTTGTTCGATTTCTCTGCACTATGAGAAATCAAACTAACAAATACTCTCTCTAACACTTGCTCAGAATTCAAAATGGATGAGAAACAAAACTGTTGTTCATCTTCTCCAAAAACTGTCTTTTTATAACTCAGAAAATAATCAATGCGGTTTTTAATGAGAATAAATCAGGCTTTAATGCATACATAAAAAATCCTCTCGCCAGTTACAAAGAAAACGGTCAGAATATAAGTTTCTGGATCAGCAGACCTCCCAAGACCCCCAAGGCCCCGCTCCCGGACTAATATAATATAATATAAGTATATAATATATAATATATATACCCTAGTGGAAATGTATGGGGTGGGATTTGAACCCATGCCTATAGTGTGGGAGCTCAAAATAATACCACCACACTATCTCTCTAATTTTGGCATAAAATTACAAAACTATGTTTTTTAAATATATACCCCAACAATCCCCCACTTATATTTCAAAAACATTGAGTAAGTGATGTATAGTTGTGCATCTGCAAAGGTGCCTTTCGACTTGAACCTCTACATAGTGTTAAACTTTCTAAGTACCAGGTGACTAGAGTGACTCGCGTCTTGAACTCTAACTAATACTAGATTATTTAACACACACAACTATATCTAGAGTAAAGTTCTTAAGTTCGCACATTAAGGCCATGTGCTTATCCCTTTTTTAACAAATGATCTAGAGAAATGCCCAATTTCTCATAGAAGGCGCCACACCTTCACATTCGTATATGTGAGTCTATCAAGAATACTCCCGTGTATCCCACTCTAACTTAAGAGCTATAGACATCATTAAGAGTTAAATACTCAACCTTGTTTCCCACTTCGGATATCATGCTATGGGAATGCATGACTCTATCATATCATTTTTAACTTCGTCTAGTCCCTTTGAACCTATTTCTAGGTTGGGTATCCATTACAAATGACTCAACTTCTCACGGGCAAAAGTCCCATACTTTTAGATATATTCCATACCTTTTCTCTTGCTAATCCTTTCGTCAAAGTATCAGCTATATTTCCTTCAGACCTTACATGATCTACTCTAACAACACCGGTTGTGAGAAATTCTCTAATCAGTGTCGTGCTTTCGACGTATCTGTCGATTCTTATTGTTATTATAACAATTCTCTACTACTCCTCAATGCCGCGGTACTATCGCAAAGGATCAAAGTGGTCTGTATCGGTTTTTCCCATACTTGGAATGTCCGACAACAGACTCTTTAGCCATCCCCTCTCTTCACTAGCTGCTAGTGCCATCAATTCAGCCTCCATCGTAGATTGGGCTATAATTGTCTCTTTTTTGATTCCAAGATACAACGCCCTTTGAATAGTAAAAACATATCCACTGGTGGCCTTGGAATCATCTCGATAGAGTGTTCCAATTAGCATCGCTAAATCCTTCAAGGACTCAGGGATACCTCTTATAGTGTAATCCTAGGTTTGTGTTTCTTTTCAGATACCGCATAACCCTCTCAATGGCATCCCAAAGTGTTCCAAACTAGGATTATTGGTAAACCCGCACGAAACTCCCACTGCATATGCAATGTCTGGTCTAGTACAATCAGTTGCATAACGCAGACTACCTATTATACTAGCATATTCAGATTTTCTAACACTTTCTCCAGTGTTCTTAAACAATTTCACACTAGGATCAAAAGGAGTACAAACAAGTGTATAATCAAAATATTCATACTTCTTTTTAGGATTTTTTCAATGTAGTGAGATTGATCCAAACAAATACCACTATTAGTTCTAGTTATTTTGATTCCCAAGATTACACTAGCTTCACCCAAATCTTTCATGTCAAAATTCGAACTAAGCATGCTTTTAGTTTCATTGACAACATATAAATTGGAACCAAATATCAACAAATCATCTACATACAAGCAAACAATCACACACACATCATTCTCAGATTTATAGTAGATGCATTTGTCACCCTCATTTATTCTGAAGTTATTTGAAATCATTAAATTATCAAATTTCTCATGCCATTGTTTAGGAGCTTGTTTCAAACCATAAAGAGACTTTTCTAGCTTGCATACTTTCTGTTCTTGTCCAGGAATTACAAAACCTTCAGGTTGTTCCATGTAAATTTCCTCTTCTAGTTCACCATTCAAAAAAGCAGTTTTAACATCCATTTGATGAATAACAAGATTATGAGTAGTAGCAATAGCAATCAAAACACGTATAGATGTTAATCTAGTAACAGGGGAATAAGTATCATAAAAATCTACGTTCTCTCGTTGCCTATAACCTTTGGCAACCAGTCTAGCCTTATACTTATCTACCTGTTCCATCGTTTCGCTTTCCTTTTCAGTGACGAACACTCGACACAATCATATGCAACTTCCATGAGTTTGAGATAAGAACATCTTTCAGCTTCCATCGTCGAAATGCAAACTCTTCAAATTTGAAAGGATTGCTGTACATCAATACGCTTCTTTCAACCTCCATAGCAAAATCAAACACCTTAAAATTGTTGAAACAAGGAACACAAAGCAAAACGAATCTAAATAGAGTCACGGATTCAGGTCGTGCTATCTTTAAGGTGTTTCTCGACTCGCCTCTTTGATTGTGTAAGCAGCGCCGATTCTTTTGTCGAAAACCCTATGGGATAAAACAATGATATTTCTTCGATTTCTCCACATCTGAGAAATCAAACTAACAAATACTTTCTAACACTTGCTCGAAATCAAAATGGATGAAAAACGAAACTATTATTCATCTTTTCCAAAACTATCTTTTTATAACTCAAAAAATTCAATACTATTTTTAATGAGAATAAATCAGGCTTTTAATGCACACACATAAAAGTCCTCTCGCCGTTATAAAGAAAAACTGGTTTAATATAATTACTTCAATCAATACAATTAATTTATAAAGTAATTACTTAAAATACGTTTTAAAATTTAAGCTAAAACGGTAAAATAAGTTTCCGGATCAGCACCTCCCAAGACCCCAAGGCCCGCTTCCTACTAATATAATATAAGTATATAGTATATAATATATAAACTCCTAGTGGGAAATGTATGGGGTGGGGATTTGAATCCCATGCCTATAGTGGAGCTCAAAATAATACCACCACACTATCTCTAACTTTGGCATAAAATTACAAACTATGTTTTTAAATATATACCCCAACAATCCCCACTTATATTTCAAAAACATTGATAAGTACTTGATAGTTGTGCATCCGCAAAGGTGCCTTTCTAACTTGAACTTACAGTGTTAAACTTCTGGGCAATTTCAGTGACTAGGAGTGACTCAAGGCCTTGAACTCTAACTACTAGATTATTTAACACACACAACTATATCTAGAGTAAAGTTCTTAAGTTCGCACATTAAGGCCATGTGCTTATCCCTTTTTTAACAAATGATCTAGAGAAATGCCCAATTTCTCATAGAAGGCGGCCACACCTTCACATTCGTATAGGTGAGTCTATCAAGAATACTCCTGTGTATCCTACTCTAACTTAAGAGCTATAGACATCATTAAGAGTTAAATACTCAACCTGTTTCCCACTTCAGGATATCATGCTATGGGAATGCATGACTCTATCATATCATTTGTAACTTCGTCTAGTCCCTTTGAACCTATTTCTAGGTTGGGTATCCATTACAAATGACTCAACTTCTCACGGCAAAAGTCCCATACTTTTATATATATTCCATACCTTTTCTCTTGTTAATCCTTTCGTCAAAGTATCACCTATATTTCCTTCGCACCTTACATGATCTACTCTAACAACACCAGTTGTGAGAAATTCTCTAACTGTGTCGTGGTTTCGACGTATCTGTCAATTCTTATTGTTATTATAACAATTCTCTACTACTCCGATAGCCGCGGTACTATCACAGTGGATCAAAGTGGCTGGTATCGGTTTTTCCCATGCTGGAATGTCTGACAACAGACTCTTCACCATCCCGCCTCTTCACTAGCTGCTGCTAGTGCCATCAATTCAACCTCCATCGTAGATTGGGCTATAATTGTCTGTTTCTTTGATCTCCAAGATACAGCGCCCCCAGCAATAGTAAAAACATATCCACTGGTGGCCTTGGAATCATCTGATAGAGTGTTCCAATTAGCATCGCTAAATCCTTCAAGGACTGCGGGATACCTCTGATAGTGTAATCCTAGGTTTGTGGTTCTTTTCGTATACCGCATAACCTCTCAATAGCATCCCAGCTGTTCCAAACTAGGATTACTGGTAAACCCGCACAAAACTCCCATCGCATATGCAATGTCCGGTCTAGTACAACCGCTTGCATAACGCAGCATCGCTCTATTTTGATGGTGGATTTTCGTTTAAGGTTAAATTTGTAAGTAACCAAAAATCATGCGCCGACATCTTGTAAAAGATAAAGCCGTTTATAAGTGACGGATACTCCTCACTTAATTCACCAAGAATGGAGCATGTAGCAACAATCCCATTCTCGTGAATACATGAAATTCCTCCAGTTGGAGCATGCAGCAACAATCCCTTCCTCGTGAATTTCATATCAGCCTTGTATTTCCCCGTACCCATTATCGCGGTGGCATGACGACCGAGTGTTACTTTTTACAGAGTAACACGAACCTCCAAGCACTATAATGAATCCATGTACGAAATACCCGCATGTGCCGATTCTCGAACCTGTTATACTAGCCCGAGCCCTCTCTGGTGTTATACTAGCCCGATTGAGCCCTCTCTGTGTTATACTAGCCCGATTGAGCATCCGACTTGACAGATCCGGACTGACCTGATATGATTCGATCGCAGCTCATCCAACTCCACAAGCATGATTGGATGACCACGTATCAATTCCATCACCCCCAAGGTGTATGGAATACACACGGCCTTAGCTTGCCAAATATGATTCGATCGCAGCCATCCAACTCCACAAGCATGATTGATGACCACGATCAATTCCATCACCCCCAAGCAGGTATGGAATACACACGGCCTTAGCTTGCCAAATATGATTCGATCGCAGCCATCCAACTCCACAAGCATGATTGATGACCACGATCAATTCCATCACCCCCAGCCACACACCGACCCCGCATGGTCGACCATTGGCCTTTGCTTGCCAAGAAACCGTCCATACCAAGCATTATGGACTGAAAACCCTAAATTAGGGTTTGCGATATTACATGTGCCGCAAAACGGCCTCAACCATCCATCTTCGCAGTATAGATGGAGGGTGTAGATGTAGACTCAAAGGGCCCGGAGCATGTCGACACAATCACCATGTGACCGCCTACACACTTGGCCAATCGGCCAAAGCCAACCATGGTTGGTTACAACAAAACCGTCCGCCCAAAAGAGCATGGTCGCGCGCTTTGAAAGCCAAAATTAGGGTTTCAAGTCATCACGCGCGTCCATCTTCTCCTAAGATTTAATGGAGGGTCACAGATTGATTAACCAAGGCCGGTCATACCAAAGATGACCACCGTGGGCCCATCTACCTCTCTCTTGCGGTCGGCCAAGGCACATCATTCCCGGCCAACCCAAAACGCACGCCCAAACTCGTGCGGTTACACTCCCAAATCCTAAACCGATCTCGACCGCTCAACTTCACCGGATGATTTGAATGGCTTAGATCACGTTTTCATGGGATAACTGTGTATAGGTGTGAACACCAACCTACCACCTACACGGTGTATGATCGACCAAGACCGACCAAGATGGGTCGCTTGGGGCGCGCGCCCAAACTTGGGATGACACGCGGCTTCAACTCCTTTGCGGTAAGAGATTTCGCCGCAAACCGATCTCAACCACTCCTCTTTGACGGTCAAATTGAGTGGCCTAGATTGCATTTTCATGAGGGAACATGGACGTGTACACCATCATGCCGTCAACACGCATGTATGGCCGGTCCTCTCCAAAATTCTTCCCATGCTTGGTTTCGACTAAGTCAAGAGTGATGCTTGCGCACCTCTTTAAAAACCCCGATTTCATCAACTGGCCGCAGATGAGTGTCTCAAACATCATCTCATCCGTCCGACTTCACCAGCCTTGGTTATACAACCCCGGTCAGAGTTATTTGGTTAGTGAGGAGTCATTACCCATCACTTTACCACACCGTAATGCAAAGCACTCGATAAAATACACACGATACTTCACAAGTATCGACTTTCAATAACGCAGCTTATTCAATTCAAATTATTACATGCTATCTTCCGTGGATCCACGATCCACATTCCGCACATCAATCATGTCACAAACTCGGGGGATACTTACCGGGTATTGGTCTCGGGCGGTTTACAAAGGCAGCAGCTGCGGCAACGCGCCATCACAAGAACGTGTTAGGAAGTCATGGACGGTTAGAGATGAACTGAGAAGTGGGCAAGACCGGTCGTATGCTACCGACACACAACTCCACCACTCCATCATTCCACTACCTCCACTTCCCACGAGAAACGTGAATGAGGCTCAATGACTTGTATAAATAGGTTCTCCGCCCTATTTCAAAAAACAACAAGAAAAAACAAGAACAACACAAGTTCAAATGACGTAAAACCAAGTGTTAATACAAAATCGTATTCAAACACCGAGCTTGCTTGCATCAACCGTAAGCTTGCTCATCTTCTCACAAAGTCATAAGCAAGCCAACACCTTCACAATCTCAACACCTTCTTCGCTTCCTCCCTAAGATCAACCCCATCTCCTTCACTTTGTGACCGAAACAAGTCCGGAACGGCCATTTCTTGGTTTAGGCCGGACTTGCACAAGATTGATCTCTCGAATCTACAAGCACTCACCGCAGTTGCATTTGTTGTAGGTTTAAATTCATTCCTCATCCACACCCCAAATTACCAAATTCAGCAGAGTAATTTTCACCCATCAACAATTGGCGACCACAAAGGGGAGATTAATCTCTTGGCCAGAAATCAATTTCTTCAATACCCAACTCGTTTGGCTAAGTTCCGAGATGGTTGGTCTTAGGACTTCCTCAACAAATCCAAATCCCGGCCGAAGTTCCTCCAACGAGGATGCCTCTCTTCCCAACGGCGACATTCGTCACAACAGAAGAACCCCAACTATGAGCGAGTTGGCTCTGATACTTGAGACTCGCACGAGGAACATGGAGCTGATCAAAGAAGCTGTAACGGCATACTTGACCTCCTCATCAAGATGACGTCGGAAATAAGCGTGCCGTAGAGACCTTTACACCGGGACTAGTTCCCCTCGTATCAACAGCTTTACTACGAACTGAGGCCGAGATCGTGAAGTCAGGTTCTAGTGGAAGACTTGTGTGAACTCTTGCACCTCTCAAAAGATCAACGGCGTAGACGTTTGTCATGCAGTCAATAAAATAGCTCGACGCACACCTTGCTCCTTCTCGTCCAGAGTCTCAACTCAAGGCTTCTTAAACATCCATAAACAATGTTACATTCACGTAAGATGACATGATGGCAGAGGAAGGTCACAACCGAGCCCTACATGTTACCGCACACATCAAGGGTTCGTAGTTCCTGAGAGCCCTCGTCGACACAGGGGCATCTTCGAACGTAATTACTCTCAAGACTCTCAAGACAGCCAAGGTCAGCCCATGCAAGATTGTACGACAGCCCACCACGATGACGGACTTCAAGGGAATCAAACCAAAGACATACGGGTACGTCAATTTGAATTTATCTGAGGACCTGCTCAACCACGAGCAAAGTTTGAAGTCATAGAAAAGGAGCCGGATTACCACATGATACTGGGAGACCGTGGCTTCACCACAACAAGGTCATTCCTTCAACGTATCACCAAAGGCTCGAAAACCGTGCTAAATGAGGAGGTCGCCCGTATTCCCGCATCATTGTCTCCGTATGCGCCAATATGCGAGTGGAGCCGTTCGAGTCAAAAGATGCTCCGCAGGGAAAGTCCGACAAAATCATGTGCACTCCACTACCCACGTGGGCTTCAATCCAGGAGGAAGACCGACTTACATCGGGCCAGGGGCCAAACACCACGACACACTCTCTCCGACGAGACGTCCATCTCCAACCTAAGTGAAACTTCAGCCCATCCTCACGCCAAAAGGGTGCGCTCTTTTCGAGGCAAGCCGTGATCGAAGGGGAAGACAATATACCGGCGCCGCTGTTAGCAATTAGCAGGAGAGACCGTCCGCCTCTCCGCCCAATTGATGCCGCAAGGACGACGGAATACAAGAGGAGGTATTGACGCCCGCGACACCTACAAGACTAACCAATTCCACGACCGACGAGCTCGAGATTGTTAACATCGGATCGATGAATCTCCTGTGCCGGTCTCTATCGGGGCCGACTTATCCACGTATTTAACGTACAAGCCTCGGTTCAACTACTCAAGGAATACCAAGATGTATTCGCCTGACATACGAAGAAATGCCCTGGCCTAGATGAAAAATTGGTCACCCATCACTTACACGCCATGCCCGGATCCAAGCCAATCAAGCAATCTCCGAGGCAATTCAGACATGAGGTAGAAGAACAAATCAAGAATGAGATTCGTAAGTCGCTAGCCGCTGGCTTCATCGACCCATTCATCACCCGACCGGTTAGCCAATGTGGTCCCTGAAAAGAAAAGCGGATGATTCGATGCCGCGTGGATTTCGAGACTTGAACAAATGTCGCCCAAGGACGACTTTCCCCGCCTAACATCGACATGTTAGTAGACGCCACTAGCGGACACGGCATGTTTTCCTTTATGGATGGCTACAAATGGCTACAATCAAATAAGGATGTATGAGCATGATGCAAGTAAGACAAAATTTTTTCCGAACCCCTCTTGGCAATTTCTACTATACTGTTATGCCATTTGGTTTAAAGAATGCCTACGCAACATACCAACGTGCTATGACGGCAATCTTCCACGACATGATGCATAAACAAGTAGAAGACTATGTGGATGATATTGTGGTCAAGTCAAAGGCTCGAGCCGATCACACCAACGTCTTACTAGCAAGTATTTGAGAGGTGTCGGAATACAAGTTAAAGATGAATCCTTTAAAATGCGCTTTTCTGTGTCTCCTCCGTAAAATTTCTCGGGATTCCAAGTGACCGCAGAAGGAATAAAAGTAGACCCGCCCAAGACTCAAAGCATCCTCACAATGCCGCCTCCCCGAACCGTGAAAGAGCTCCAAAGTTTCATGGGCAAGGTAAACTACATTCGACGTTTCATACCCGGTTTAGCCCAACTTACCGCCTCATTCACCCCTTTGTCAAGAAAGGAGCCAGCTTTGTTTGGACCGCAACTCAACAGAAGCTTTCCTAAAGTCCAACGAATACTATCATCTCCAACCGTCATGAAATCTCCCGCACAAGGGAAACCATTGGTCCTCTACACCGCCTTCAAAGGACACCGCCGTAGGGGCCTTACTCGCCAGAAGACGACGAGGAATCGAACGTCCCATATACTATTTCAAATTAATATTGAGAGATGCCGAACTCCGATATCCCGCAGCGGAAAAAGCGTGTTTAGCTTTAATCCATTCCATTCGTAAGTTTAGGCATTACCTCGCTATCCAACAGGTGATACTCGTGTCTAAATCCGATCCCGCAAAGTTTTTGCTTTCAAAGCCGGTCCCGACGGGGGAGGACGGGAAAATGGCTTCTCCAAATGTCGAACTAGACATAACATGCGCACGCCTAGAGCTATCAAGGGTCAAGCAAGCTTGCAGACTTATCGGGCAAAGATTTCCTGAGAAGGTACTACGGATCGCATGAAGAACTCCCCGGAGAATTCCCAGACGTCTCCATTCGAAGAAGAGGTGTGGCTTTTGTATTTTGACGGCTCCGCTACCCCTAGCAAAAAGAATACCGGAGGAGCAAAGCGTAGTGTTGGTCTCTCCAACCGAGAAGTATTTTCACATTCCTTCAAGTTAGACTTCGAATGCACCAACAACTCGCAGAATATGAAGCTTTCCTCATAGGGCTTTCAATAGCTAAACAAGCAGGAGTCACACGTCTGGAGATAAGAGGTGACTCCAAGTTACCGTGAATCAAATGAACGGAGTATATGCATTAAAAGAAGTAACACTAGCCCCGCACCGATCGTGCACAAGAGGTTACTAAACTACTTTGCCGATGCAACCATAACCCACGCTCGGTCGCAAAGAACAACAAACACGCCGATTGTCTAGCAACATTGGCTTCCAAACTGAAGTTCGAGGGGGCTAAGAAACTTTGACAAGAAAAAGGAGAACCATAGAATCGACATGGCTACCGCAACACAAAGACACCAAGACCGACGATTGGCGAACTCCGATCATTCAAGAGCTCAATGCCACTTTCCCAAGGAAAGGTCAGCCTCAAAACCCCGCAAAACTTCTTCATGCTTCATGGTATGTCAGATCATCTAATCCGACGGCTCCCCGTCAAGATGTCTAGGAGGTGACGAAGCGCAACCGCACTGGATCGTATTCACAATGAAATTTGTGGGCAATCATTGGTGGTAACACTTTACCGGCGACTTCAACGCCCGGGTTATTACCGCCGTAAATGGAGGCTCAATCTGATCGTCGTAAGTCCTCGCCGAATTGCCGTGACACCACCACACCAATTGGAGATTTTTAATGTGAACCGCACCGGACCGGAGAGAGCCCTACATTAGTTATCTACGTGATGGGATAATTCCCGCCTGGCCAAAAGGACGCTATTAAGATGAAGCAGAGAGCCAAGCTTGTTCATACTCCATGAAGGGATCCTATACCGCAAGAGCTTCGAGGCGATATGCTACGCCGCCCGGGCCGGAGAAGAAATCCCAGTCATACCGAAGGCATACACGAAGGAGAACATCAAGGGAAGAGGAAACTTTTTCTCCAAATACACGAGAGATACTATTGGCCTACCATGGAGGATGATGCAGCCGCTGCTCAAAGTCGCCACACATGCCAAATTCATGGGAACCTCGCTCATGCGCCTTCTACCCTCTCGCACTCTATAAGCAGCCCATGGCCATTCTACTCATTGGGACCGGACATTATCGGAAGATCAATCCGCCGTCATCAAAGCAAAGACGAGTACATCATAACCGCAACGGAATACTTCACCAAATGGGTAGAGGGCCATTCTCTACGGGGACTACAGGAGCGACAATTGCGGCTTTCATTAAAGAATACATCATTTGTCGCTTTTGGCGTGCCCAAGCATATCATCATCGATAATGGCACTCCCTTCGCCAACAAGGTGTACGGAGCTACCGGAGGAGTACGCATTAAAATGTGTCTTCCACCGTCTACTATCCTCAAGGGAACGGGCAAGCCGAGAGTACCAACAAGACATTGATCCGGATCATCACCGAATCGGCACACGACAATCCCAGAGAATGGCATGATCAGCTACCAATGGCACTATGGGCATACCGTACGTCACCCGTAAGCTCCATTGGGGTCTCGCCGTACTCACTGTCTACGGAACGGATGCAATTCTCCCAAGCAGAGATCGAATCCCATCACCCAGATTGCAAAGAAGAACCGGATCCACCGACGAGGCCGAAATCTTCGACTCTAGAATCGCAGAGTTAGACACTGGATTTTAGAAGGAATAAAGCAGAGGAACGCGCTCAGTGTACAGAATCGAATTTCCAGGCATACAACAAAATTGTGAAACCACGCATTTTCAAGGTGGGAGATTTGGTTTTGAAAACAGCCAAACACATCCAACAAGACATGTCTCGCACCAAAATTCTCACCGAAATGGGAAGGTCCCTACGCAATCACCAAGGCTTACAATACACTCGGCTACTACAAGATCATTAAGGTAGACGAGGCAAGTTTGAAGCAAATATCAATGGAAAGTGGCTCAAGGCATATTACACTCCGACCACTATCTCATGTGTCAACAATACAGCATTTATTTTCATTACATGTTTGAATCATCAACTATATTCGTAGATGTGTCAATGAAAACCTGTTTCACCAATCAAAACCCAATGCAATTTATTCCGCAAAGATGTTCAAAACTCTTGACATAAACGTCATTAACAATAAGGGAGTACAAATTAGAAGAGGCCATCTAGAAGATTATAATTCCTTGAGAGCATCATCTCGTTAGCCTAGCCTCGATATCTCTCCGTTCTTTTCTTCAAGTCCCGCATGCCTTGCTCCACCTTCTCTCGATTCTCGCAGCCGAGCTTTCTCCTCTTCCAAGATAGCTTTCAGAAGGTGAACAACATTTGCGAGGATACCAACTCGATCAACCTTGATGACATCAAGACGCTGCCGCAACCAAATTCCACGTTGAACTTCATGGATTCACAGGTAGATACCATATTCTCCCACTTTTCGAGATTTGATTCAAAGAACGCTATGGATAGAAATACTCTCCATCTCCGCAATCATGGGAAGAAGGCAGCACCGCGGTAACCAAGGCAGAGGAGCAATGTCGGACCACATTCCCCGGTTGCGATATGACCGTATTTCCTCCACAACTTGGTGTACAAACCCACAAACTCCTTCCGCACCAAGAATCCACCGACATCCCGGGTAGCCGGAGGATAAGATTTCATGCGAACATCGAATGAAAGACCCGCATTCGGATATTCATAAGATGAGACACCTGTGTCAGCCGCCTTCGAGGTTCGCAGGGGTAGGCGTGTTTGAGTTTGAAGGGAGAGGAATGGTTAAGTCATCATCACCAATGACCGTCACACATGTTCCTAGGGATATCTCTCGCAAGAATGAAGGGATTATTCACCCGACCGTCATGAAGAACAAACAATGTTTCGAAAAGAAGGAAGAGACAAACCTATGATCTTCTTGACTCAAGAACACGAACAGGGGACCGATCATGAAGCTCGACGCGGTCGTACACGCTTAACGGAGATCCCGGATGGTATGAAGAAGATGATCCACCGTTGTTAGACATGATGGGAAATAGAGTTTTTGCAAGGAAGCTCTACCGTAAAAACGGATCAAAAAATCTCTTCACCCGCATAAATACCGAGGAAACCCTAAAACGATTACGCGCCCGATATATGAGGATTCAACGCCGACCAAGTCGGATTTCTTTGAGCCCCGATCAAGAACCTAAGAGCATCTCGGACACAACAATTCAACCGCAATGTGCAAGCACCCGCGCCTAATCCGTAGAAGAAGAATCCTATCCCCGACTCAAACACCCGAAGGGGCGGCGAAGCTCATACATGTACAAGAGAAACCAAAGCGACTCACCGGATCAAGTCCCGCTTCCTTCGCATCCTCAATCAAGACCAACCAGCCTGTGGAAACACCCGACAATGTGAAACTATCCTAGAAATATGTATTCACTCCAGCTTGGTCATTTCGTATGTCACCATCTCATGCCTACCACACAATAGTGTAACCATTATATGCTAGGCAGGGACTTAATGTTGATGGTGGATTTTCGTTTAAGGTTAAATTTGTAAAACCAAAAATCATGCGCCGACATCTTGTAAAAGATAAAGCCGTTTATAAGTGACGGATACTCCTCACTTAATTCACCAAGAATGGAGCATGTAGCAACAATCCCATTCTCGTGAATACATGAAATTCCTCCAAAGCTGGAGCATGCAAAAACAATCCCTTCCTCGTGAATTTCATATCAACCTTGTATTTCCCGTACCCATTATCGCAGTGGCATGACGACCGAGTGTTACTCTTACAGAGTAACACGAACCTCCAAGCACTATAATGAATCCATGTACGAAATACCCGCACAGTGCCGATTCTCTGTGTTATACTAGCCCGAGCCCTCTCGTGTTATACTAGCCCGATTGAGCCCCTCCTGGGCAGGTTATACTAGCCCGATCGAGCATCCGACTTGACCGTATCGGCCCTGATATGATTCGATCGCAGCCATCCAACTCCACAAGCATGATTGGATGACCACAGATCAATTCCATCACCCCCAAAGGTGTATGGAATACACACGGCCTTAGCTTGCCAAATATGATCCGATCGCAGCCATCCAACTCCACAAGCATGATTGGATGACTACGTATCAATTCCATCACCCCAAGCATGTATGGAATACACACGGCCTTAGCTTGCCAAATATGATTCATGACGCATGATCGATGACCACTGCATCAATTCCATCACCCCCAAGCAGGTATGGAATACACACAACCACCCGCATGGTTCGACCATTGGCCTTTGCTTGCCAAGAAACCGTCCATACTAAGCATTATGGGACGGAAAACCCTAAATTAGGGTTTGCGCATATTACATGTGCCGCAAAATCTGCCTCAACCATCCATCTTCGCAGGCATAGATGGAGGGTGTAGATGTAGACTAAAGGGCCCGAGCATGTCGACACAATCACCATGTGACCGCCCACACACTTGACCAATCGGGTCAAAGCCAACCGTGGTTGGTTACAACAAAACCATCCGCCCAAAAGAGCATGGTCGCGCGCTTTGAAAGCCAAAATTAGGGTTCAAGCCATCACGCGCGTCCATCTTCTCCCGCACGAATGGAGGGTCACGATCAGATTAAGCAAGGCCGGCCATACCAAATGACCACCGTGGGCCCATCTACCTCCTCACGCGGTCGGCCAAGGCATATCATTCCCGGCTAACCCAAAACGCCCGACCAAACTCACGCGGTTACACTTCCCAAATCCTAAACTGATCTCGACCGCCTTCAACTTCACCGGATGATTTGAATGGCTTAGATCACGTTTTCATGGGATAATCAGTATAGGTGTGAACACTAACCTACCACCTACACTGGGTAGGATCGATCAAGACCGACCAAGATGGGTCGCCTTGGAACGCACGCCCAAACTTGGGATGTCACGCGGTTTCAACCCTTTGCGGCAAGAGATTTCGCCGAACCGATCTCAACCACCCTCTTCACGTCCAAATTGAGGGCCTAGATTGCATCTTCATGAGACGGTGAGACATGGACGTGTACACCATCATGCCGTCAACACGCATGTATGGCCTGGTCCTCTCCAAAAATTCCTTCCCATGCTTGGTTTCGACTAAGTCAAGAGTGATGCTTGCGCACCCTTTAAAAACCCCTATTTCATCAATCTGGGCCACAGATGAGTGTCTCAAACATCATCTCATCCGTCCGACTTCACCACTTTGGTTATACAACCCTCGGCCGAGTTATTTGGTTAGTGAGGAGTCATTACCCATCACTTTACCACACCGTAATGCAAAAGACTCGCATAAAATACACACGATACTTCACAAGTATCGACTTTCCAATAACGCAGCTATTCAATTCAGCATTACATGCTATCTTCCGTGGGATCCACGATCCACATTCCGCATACATCAATCATGTCACAAACTGGGGATACTTACCGGGTATTGGTCTCTGCGGTTTACGCCGCAGGCAACGCGCCATCACAAGAACGTGTTAGGGAAGTCATGGGCTGTTAGGAGATGAACTGAGAAGTGGG
>JAJJWW010006354.1:0-13593 GCA_023531295.1 Papaver armeniacum | reverse complement strand
GACTAATCAAGACCTCGTTTGACCGTTAGTCCTAACGGAGGACCTCCACGGAATATTCCGTCGAATATTCTCTCGACGGGAGAAATTTTCGGGTGACCCGTGGCGACGTTTCTGGGGCCAAATTCGGCCATAATCCCGAGTTTTCCGGCGAGCAAAATTCCAGAATTTTCTATGGACCTCTCTCATGGGTATGAAGACTTGGGCTAGGAATTAAATGGAGAATTGGACTCAAATTTGGAAAGAGAAGGTGGAAGAGTTGAGAAAAGCTTGGATTTGGAAATTGAATTGCAAAAGAATAAGGATTCTATTCCTTGGAAGAATTGGAGAATATTGAAGCTTATAAATAGAGAAGTTTTCTACAACTTCTACACACCTCTCTACACACACAACACTTGTGTTTTTGCTTGCTTTTCTAAGATTTTTCTTTTTAATTACTTGTGTGAACTCTTGAAAATTCTCCTTTTAATAATTATTATTTGTGTGAATTTCAAAAACATGAGTAGCTAATTTTCTTATTGATTGAGGATGAATTCCTAGTTCTTAACATGATTTGAGTTTTTGTTTTCAATTCTATCTTGAGATTTTTCACATGATTATCGATTGTTTTTACTAATAGGAGTGATCTTAAAGACACTTATGATTGATTGATAGATTGTTTGGAGTGCACGCTAAATTGATTTGTTAATTGATCTATATCTAGTATAAGTTAGGGAATACGTAATCGTTCTCGACACTTTACACAAGTAGAAAACACGAGACCTTGCGGAGGGATTCCGTGGAGCAATTGTGTGTAGAAACAACGCTAGAAAGTGAACCAAGCGAACCGAGTTTAACTACTAGTACTAAACCTAAATTCATAAAACTTAATGCATTCTGGGAATTACATCTTGTAAGCGGACCTCAAGGTGGTTCTTTTGAATAGAATCTGATAACTAAGCGGACCTGTTACTCAGTGAAATTAGGGATTTTGGGGCTAGCTAAGCGGACCTGCTATCCTACGGTTGGTGATAATCTGTGACTAATAACAAGTAGAAAAGAACATAACTTTAATCATTGTTTCGTAACGAAGAAGGATTCCTTGATCTTGTCTCTCTTATTGCTTTCATCTTTCAACTTTCGATTTTAATTGCTTTCTTTATTTTTATTTTGCTCTTTACACCCCCCTTTCGTGACAACTTTTACAACTAAGATCACTTGCTCCTCGTGGGAACGAACTTGACTTCCATTATATTATTTTTAATTGCGTGGAAATATTGAATTAATTTGATTGCACCTACGACACGCATCACTGACTTCCCGGGTCAATAACAACATCAACTAGTGAAGTTTTGACTTGCATCTTCACTGTGAAGAGGTGCTCCCTAAGATTATCTTTTGAAGGTATTTCTTTTGCCCCTGTCATAAGAGAAAGATTTGAATTGGGTTCTCGTTAGTCCGTGGACTTCTTTGGAGTTTGAGCGACTAGTGCTGCCTTCTTGGCTTCTTTCCTCTCGCAACCCTTTTTAGCTTTAGTTGAGGGTTCTTAACCCAACACTTGTCGGCAATGTGACCTGTTTGCTTGCAATGGGTGCAAGACAAAACTTCCTTGCCACTAGACTTCCCTTCTTCTTTGCTCCTTTCACCTCCTTTCACAAAGGGTACCTCCAGTTTCACCTTAGTATTTCCCTTTGAATCAAATTTCTTAAGCCTGCCCTCAATGGCATTAGCTTTTATACTTCCTTCAGAGATAGTATCCATCGAAAACATCTTCAACTCCTTCCGTATATACTCATGAAACCCGGAAATATATTTCATGTAGATAACATAATCCCCAAGTCTAAGTCCAAAATCATAGCTTGATTCTCAAATTCCAAGTATATTCTTGTACGGTTTGGTTGTAAGTTTGCTTCAAGTTGTACCACTTGAACCATCTCTCCTCAAGGTATCCAACCGGATAAAACTCAAGTTTTCCTTACAACTGCCTTGAATCTTTTCCACGGCAATACTCCTTTACTTAGGTTTTGTCTTTGATAAGCTTTCCACCAGGTTAGAGCATGCTTTTGTAGCTTCAATGCAACATTCTTTTCCTTTGAACCATATTCAAAGAAAGAAAAATACATCTCTAGACGTTCAATCCAATCATCTAATTTTTCTACATCGACACTCCCATCGTAAAGTGGAATATCAACACGATCAATTTTCAGATTCTTACCATGATGTTTAGTTGATGTAGGACTTTTAAGAAACTTTTTCTTCTTTTCTTCCTCCTCATCTTCTTCCTCTTCTTCTTCTTCTGAATCTTATTCTTCAGAATCATCTTTTTCCGAAGCTTCAGATGAAGGTGTAACCTTTTTCTTCGTCTTCGGCTTGAGTGTATGAGAACGAATACATTCACTCAGTTCCTGAAGGGTAACTTGAATTGACTTCATATCGGTCTGCAGCGTAGCCACCTTTTCTTCCATAGTTTGTGGTTCGCCTTCCTTAGGATCACCATCTGACTTTGTCATCCTTGATCCCTTTGTTTTCTTAACGTCTTCTAACTTCTCGAGTACCTCACCAAGATTTATGTAAAGAGATCTAGTGAAAACCATAAACCACATGGATTTACCCTAGAAACTAACCTTGCTCGTGATGCCAACTTGATACGTATTGATCTCTATACCTTGGTAACTATTACTATAAAGGCGGAATTCAGAATAATAATAGACGAGAAACTTAGAAAACAGAACACAAGTAGTATTTCGAAGAAAATATCTTCTCTTAGATTATGAACAAGAAAACGATTACAATTCTCTCTTTGTTACGCTCACAATCTTCTCTAAACAGTGGATTAACCTTAAACTGTTTGCTAAGCTTGCACAAGTATTGTTGTAAGCTTTCTCTAGGTTTTCTGTACCTAGTATTTGTCCTTAGCTATTAGCCAAAGCCCTCTATTTATAGTCTTCATCGTACTCAGCCGATCAAGGACTTCTATTAGGAATCTATTTCCTAAACTAAGATTATTGCCTAAAACAAAACTCTTCCCTAACTAGGAATTCTGCCTAAACAAGGATTCATGCCTAGAATAGGTTTCTTCCATCAACTTAGCTTGAGGTTAACTAAGTTCCCTAAAGGAGTACGGATACACCTGTATCACGAACAAAGCACCACCCATCATCTATTTGATGTACACTGAAGACCTTCTAATCACTTTCAAATCCTCTACCCAGAGCAACAACCAACTCAAGAAATTACTCCGCTGTAATATCCGTCCCAGTTTCGAAGGGCATTTGCGTCTTTTTAAAATAAAAGGCTAAATTCGTAATTTATACCAAAGGGCATTTTAGTAATTTTCCATTTTGATTTGGACTCTTTCCTTGGTCATGGGGATATAAGTTATTCATTTATTTATTCTTTTAGGGTTTAAATTATCTTTGGCAATAATTCTAATTAAGGAGAATATTATATGCATGGACATTTGGCGCATGTTTGGATTAATTAAGGATAGAATATTTGGCCATAAATTACATAATGAATTCAAATCACCCAAGTCGGTTGAAAATGAAAGTGATCTTCTAGTTTTGGTAAAGAATATTGTTAGTTAACAAGTTTGACACTTGGCGACTTGGCATTGGTTGGTAGATAATAAGAATTATTAAATTATTGACCAAAATTAATAACATGCAGGAATGTATCTTTCATCAAACCATTAAGGTTGACCGAGCACTAGAGCATAATTAGGTATGCTTGATTTTAGTTTTATGCCAAGTGTCACCTCCCCATAGGTCATTATTAATTATTAGTGAGTAAAAATCTCCCTTATTGCGGACAATTGAATTCGCTCTGTGTATATAGATAGGTTTGGAAATTGGATTGAGACCGAAAAGAAAAGAAAAAAAGAAAAATAGAAAAAAGAAGATAACCTAGCCGCAACTTTTTCTCAAACTTCCTTCTGTTCAAGTGCAAGCCGTGAGTGATGCATAAAAATTGAAATATCAATTAAAAACGGTAGCTAAAGTTTGATTTGTTATTGAAGACCTAATTTCGGTGATAAAGTTATTTGTTATACTTTTTGGATTTATGGTTTGAGGTAGAAGTAACACAATCGAAAACCTTCTTTTATTTAAGCTTCTTCTAATTAAATTTATTTTTCAAGTTTTCATTAATATATGAATGATAATCGATGTTGTGAGTATGATTATGAATGTTGGGCTGCGGTCCATAGATTGTGATTCTTAAAAACAACTTTGATGGGATACGAGATATCCTTGGGAACGGTTTTGTTTCCCTAAACCCACATGGGGCTCCACTGGGGGCGAGCGGATTGATTGAATTTATTGGTGTTTATGGATGAGGTGTTTCCATGTGTTTGCGGTGTTGTTAATCATGTTAGATGTTTTTAAAATGAATTGAAAAATATTGCATAAAATGTTTTGTTGCTTCTTTGCCTCATCAAGTGTCACAACTCACGTCGTATTATGACAAAAATTCCAGATTTGATGCGTGACAAGGAGTTGATCAACTTGGAGCCTAGAGAATGATTAAAGATGTCTAAAGTTATCATTTAGGCCTAAAATTCTATTTTAAGATGTAATTAATCTTAGTTTGAATGCTGTAAAAATATTGTATGATGTTTAGTTGACTGATCTTCATTTTAAATTATCAATATGTTTTGATATGATTTTTTTTTGTAATAAATGTAAAACATCTTAAGGGACATTTGATAAAATTTATAGAATTTTCTGAGTGGTATAACTATTTTTAAAATAATTCTTTATACGAGTGTTAAATCCAGAAAATATCTGATCGTTTTAAATGTCTTATAAAAATCCTAATTAAGAGCTATGATATATTGGTTTTTAGATCTTAGTGTCCACATAGGAAATCATCATCTATGTTTTATCTTTCTAAAATGACAGGACTCATCCAATTTTGAGTTGTTCGCGATTTAATATAATTTTTCTAAAACAGAGTGTCACAGTTTTGAATTTATGCAGTGCTAGTCAACTATATGTTTGACCGTGGTCTTAGGCAATTAAACTTAATCTAAAAATTATGGAAAATTGATATATAATAATAATTTCAATCAGTACTGTATCCATATAATTATCATAAATTTTGGAACTCGTATGAACCCTGTAAAATTCTAGGAATCTACCTAGGTCTGTTTTCAGTTGTACAATTTGGTGTTGTAATAGTTACTTATTAATTAAATCATAAAACATGAACGGTATTGATATTTTTATTTATGAACCAAAATGTGTTTTGTTTCCGGTGGCTTTAAAATGAGGCTAAATCAACGGTTAGATTTTGCTAAATAATTTTCTAAGTATTCCGCTGCGATAAAAATATTAATTTGAGCATGGATTAAATTAGCCCAAATGAATTACTTAAAGAGCTTGGGCTTAGTAGCCGGGCTTCGGCTATGGTATCGACGTAGCACTTCGGGTTTTCGGGCATGGATCCGGGCAGGATCCGGGCCCGAAAATCGGGGTGTTACAATTTGGTATCAGAGCAGCAATTAGATCCTTTCGGAGCTAGTTGTTGCGCAAACATAATAAATGTTAATTGTGTTTCAATAAAATTGTTTGTGTGTTTTTCTTTTTAGCTTGAAATTTTTGTCACCGTGCTACCTTAAATTTAGGGACTAAATTTCTTGAAGTGTGTGAGGCTGTAATATCCGTCCTTTAAAATAAAAGGCTAAATTTTAATTTACAAGGGCATTTGTAATTTTCCATTTTGATTTGGACTTTTTAAAATAAAAGGCTAAATTAAGTAATTTATACCAAAGGGCATTTTAGTAATTTTCCATTTTGATTTGGACTCTTTCCTTGGTCATGGGGATATAAGTTATTCATTTATTTATTCTTTTAGGGTTTAAATTATCTTTGGCAATAATTCTAATTAAGGAGAATATTATATGCATGGACATTTGGCGCATGTTTGGATTAATTAAGGATAGAATATTTGGCCATAAATTACATAATGAATTCAGTCACCCAAGTCGGTTGAAAATGAAAGTGATCTTCTAGTTTTGGTAAAGAATATTGTTAGTTAACAAGTTTGACACTTGGCGACTTGGCATTGGTTGGTAGATAATAAGAATTATTAAATTATTGACCAAAATTAATAACATGCAGGAATGTATCTTTCATCAAACCATTAAGGTTGACCGAGCACTAGAGCATAATTAGGTATGCTTGATTTTAGTTTTGTGCCAAGTGTCACCTCCCCATAGGTCATTATTAATTATTAGTGAGTAAAAATCTCCCTTATTGCGGACAGTTGAATTCGCTCGGTGTATATAGATAGGTCTGGAAATTGGATTGAGACCGGGAAAAGAAAAGAAAAAAAAAAAGAAAAATAGAAAAAAAGAAGATAACCTAGCCGCAACTTTTTCTCAAACTTCCTTCTGTTCAAGTGCAAGCCGTGAGTGATGCATAAAAATTGAAATATCAATTAAAAACGGTAGCTAAAGTTTGATTTGTTATTGAAGACCTAATTTCGGTGATAAAGCTATTTGTTATACTTTTGGATTTGCGGTTTGAGGTAGGCGCAACACAATCGAAAACCTTCTTTTTATTTAAGCTTCTTCTAATTAAATTTATTTTTCAAGTTTTCATTAATATATGAATGATAATCGATGTTGTGAGTATGATTATGAATGTTGGGCTGCGGTCCATAGATTGTGATTCTTAAAAACAACTTTGATGGGATACGAGATATCCTTGGGAACGGTTTTGTTTCCCTAAACCCACGTGGGGCTCCTGGGCGAGCGGATTGATTGAATTTATTGGTGTTTATGGATGAGGTGTTTCCATGTGTTTGCGTGTTGTTAATCATGTTAGATGTTTTTAAAATGAATTGAAAAATATTGCATAAAATGTTTTGTTGCTTCTTTGCCTATCGGGTGTCACAACTCACGTCGATTATGACAAAAATTCCAGATTTGATGCGTGACAAGGGAGTTGATCAACTTGGAGCCTAGAGAATGATTAAAGATGTCTAAAGTTATCATTTAGGCCTAAAATTCTATTTTAAGATGTAATTAATCTTAGTTTGAATGCTGTAAAAATATTGTATGATGTTTAGTTGACTGATCTTCATTTTAAATTATCAATATGTTTTGATATGATTTTTTTTTGTAATAAATGTAAAACATCTTAAGGGACATTTGATAAAATTTATAGAATTTTCTGAGTGGTATAACTATTTTTAAAATAATTCTTTATACGAGTGTTAAATCCAGAAAATATCTGACTGTTTTAAATGTCTTATAAAAATCCTAATTAAGAGCTATGATATATTGGTTTTTAGATCTTAGTGTCCACATAGGAAATCATCATCTATGTTTTATCTTTCTAAAATGACAGGACTCATCCAATTTTGAGTTGTTCGCGATTTAATATAATTTTTCTAAAACAGAGTGTCACAGTTTTGAATTTATGCAGTGCTAGTCAACTATATGTTTGACCGTGGTCTTAGGCAATTAAACTTAATCTAAAAATTATGGAAAATTGATATATAATAATAATTTCAATCAGTACTGTATCCATATAATTATCATAAATTTTGGAACTCGTATGAACCCTGTAAAATTCTAGGAATCTACCTAGGTCTCAAGTTGTACAATTTGGTGTTGTAATAATTACTTATTAATTAAATCATAAAACATGAACGGTATTGATATTTTTTATTTATGAACCAAAATGTGTTTTGTTTCCATTGGCTTTAAAATGATGCTAAATCAACGGTTAGATTTTGCTAAATAATTTTCTAAGTATTCCGCTGCGATAAAAATATTAATTTGAGCATGGATTAAATTAGCCCAAATGAATTACTTAAAGAGCTTGGGCTTAGTAGCCGGGCTTCGGCTATGGTATCGACGTAGCACTTCGGGTTTTCGGGCATGGATCCGGGCAGGATCCGGGCCCGAAAATCGGGGTGTTACATCCATTCTTACAGATCTTCAGCAGAATAGGTAATAAATACCTCCAAATCTGTTATTATTCATCATCCAAGACTATACCCAGACAAGGTGATTGAACTGCAGCAATTTTCCGACATGCCAACTGAAAAAGCGGGAGTATAACAACCACACCCAATAATTGTTAACAATCAGAATGGACTAAAATCCAATATAATTCCGAGAGTACCAACTTAAAAGTGAGCTCAATCAAGAGATATATCAAAGATCTTTATCTTTATTTCTCAATGAAATCAGCAAATCGAACAAATAAAAATCCATGAGCCTGATTGATATGAGAAATAACTTGGACGATACCAAAGACCAATGCCCAAGTGTCAATCAAGTTATATCCAACAGTCAAGGTTGGATTTATCAACTGATTGAACTAGGCACAACCTGTGATATTTCAATTATATAAACGAATATAATGCAGAAAAGAAATAACACAGACACCAGAAATTTTGTTAATGAGGAAACCGCAAATGCATAAAAACCCCGGGACCTAGTCCAGCTTTGAACACCACACTGTATTAAACTGCTAAAGACACTATCCTACTACAAGTTAACTTTGGACTGGAATGTAGTTGAGCCCTAACCAAGTCTCACACTGATTAAAGTACAATCGCGTTCCTTACGCCTCTAGAACCACGCCGGATTCTGCGCACTTGATTCCCTTAGATGATCTCACCTACAACTAAGAGCTTCTACGACCCAAAGTCGAAGACTTATAAACAATCTGTCTCCCACAGATATGTTTATTCTTTATTCGGTTTTTGTTTCGTCTTTTGATTAAAATCAAGGTGAACAGGAACCAATTGATAATCCGGTCTTATACTCCCAAAAAGTAGCCTTAAAATATCAATCACCTCACAATAACCCAACTAATTAACAAAAAAGTTATTGTGAAATCACAAGATTCTAAGACGAAGAACTGTTGTGATTACTTTTTATATCTTACCCATCGGAGATAATCTCGAGCAAATCTTAGAGAAGATAGTACTCAACACGATAGAACAACTAAGATCAGAATACGCAACTACAGAGAAAATAGTTGGATCCAAGCTTCACGAATCCCAAATGAAGTCTTCAAGTCGTTAACCTAATAATGGTTTTGAAAAACCTAGGTTAAAGGAGAATCGACTCTAGTTTGCAACTAGGACACAGGAAAGTATCGGGATTAGATTTTCTAGTTTCTATAGTTCTCCCTTATATGGTCTGGCAAACCAGGGTTGCTTGTAATCAAAGCTAAGATAGCTTAGTAACAAAGAATTCAATATTCACCGTTAGATGGAATCCTGATTTAAGATTCAAGCTAAGTCTGCTTAGAAATTAAGCAATTTAATCTCCACCGCTTAGATGGTCTTCGCTTGTTACACAAAAATGAAATATACCTTCATTTTGATATGGGTAACCATAGCTAAATGTGTAAATTGAGTTGGCTCAATAACAGTTAACCGAAGTTAGCCATATGAACACTTTTGTCTTAACCATATTCATCTAACACTTCTAGATCAAATATGATAATCAATCAATCATGAAAGAAAATCAAATGAATCTAATTATGTTTCAAATATAGTTGTTCAATTGTTAACTATCTCATAGAAATATATATGAACGAATTAAAAAAAAAATCGGATTGATTCGTAATCGTACAAAGTACTTATACAAGAATTAACTCATGAACATTAAGCCACAGTTTTCAAAGATTGCATTCCTTAATTCATAAATATTTTAGTTCATGAGTATGAGAATCATGCATTACCGATTTTTGAACTTAACCAATGTGTTCGAAAACTAGGTACGCGAACAACAGCTCCGGACCTTGACCTGTCAAGCCGTTCGCAAACCAGATTCACAAACAGCCGTCCCGGACCCAACTAAGGTAAAATCATTCGCATACTAGGTACGCAATTGCAAACAAGGTTCATGTACCTTCTCAGTTAAAACCGTTTGCATATTAGGTACACAAGCAAGGTTCCCGGACCTGAATTGCAACAATACAGTTCGCATACTATGTATGCATACCATGTTGTATCCAGACATGTTTAATTGTTCTAAACTCCCATTTCAATCATTGAAACATCCTTAGAAGACGAAAAATAGCTGTCTCACACAAACCATTAGCTTCAATTAATTTTTAAGTGATATAATGATCAATACGAAACTTTCCAAGTCGACATCAAATTATTGTCTCACACAAATCATGTAAGATGTTTCAAGGCAATTTCCACATGATCCTCTTTTGACTTAACATTTAGTTTTCAACAAATAGATTGTCTCTGTTTTATAGTGACAACAATTAGACAAGAAGATGAGTGGAATTTGGATAAAATGATCAATACGAAACTTTCCAAGTCGACATCAAATGATTATCTCACACAAATCATGTAAGATGTTTCAAGGCAATTTCCACATGATCCTCTTTTGACTTAACATTTAGTTTTCAACAAATAGATTGTCTCTATTGTATAGTGACAACAATTAGACAAGAAGATGAGTGGAATTTGGATAAAATGGTGATGAATCACCTCCTGAATCGAGACTCAAGCCTAAATATGTGCTTAGTAGCGCAGCCAGAGAAGTAAAACTTTATTAATATTCAGATAGATTGAGATGAGTTTATCTTACATGATTAAATACCAATCAATAACCCTAGATAAGACTCAATGGATGCAACACACGTGTCAATATCCCATTCCTCCAATCAACACTCGATTGGGCACTCGCATGAATTACTAACATCAGACTCAACAGTAACTAATATAACTACCATGTAGTAATAACTCTAATTGTCACACTGTGACATTGCCTTCCCCTGAAGAAGATTCTTGTCCCCAAGGATAAATTTTGGGTAATGAGCTCTGACGTAAGAAATATCTTCCCAGGTAGCATTTTCCGGTGACGAGTTATTCCATTGAATCAAAAGTTGACGAACTAAGCTCTTTCCCCGTAAGATGGTGCGAGTGCTTAAAACTTGATGAGGAACCACCTTCATGATCAACAATTGGTAAGGTATAATAGGTAGTTTGCTTGTGGAAAATATGTTGTTTGAGCTGAGAGACATGGAATACAGGGTGAATACGAGCATGGGAAGGAAGCTCCAATTTGTAGGCAACTGGACCAACTTTCTGTAACAGCTGAAATGTTTCATAGAACTTGGAGGAGAGTTTAAATTTCTTACGCAATGATAGAGAAGCTTGTCTATATGGTTGAAGATTCAAATAAACCATATCTCCCACTTCAAAATACCTATCCTTCCTTGATTGATCAACATATAGTTTCATTCTCTCTTGTGCCTTTTGGAGAGATTCTTTAAGGATATCAAGGAGAGCTGCTCTTTCTTCGAGGTAAACTTCCACTGCCTCAACTGATGTAGTATCCTGAGAAGGAAAAGCCAAGTGAGGAGGTACATACCCTTAAAGTGCTTGGAATGGAGATATCTTCAAGTTGGTGTGATAGTTGGTATTGTACCACCATTTAGCCAGAGCTAACCACTCATTCCATTTGCTAGGCTAGTGACCTCAAAGGACACCTCAAATAAGTTTCCAAGGTGCATTAACTCTTACGGTTGACCATCTGTTTGAGGATGGTAAGTTGTGCTCGAGTTGAGACTTATCCCCAAAGCTTTAAACAAATCTTGCCAAAAATGGCTTGTGAAGACCTTGTCTCTATCAGAAACAATGGAAGATGGTAGGCCATGTAATTTGAATACTTGAGTGAGAAAAGCTTTGGCCACAGTAGCAGCTGTGTAAGGGTGTTGAAGAGCCACAAAGTGAGCATATTTTGTTAATCTATCCACAATCACCATGATAACATTATTCATGTTGCTGACAGGTAAACCCTCTATGAAGTCCATAGTTATATGTTGCCAGGCTTCCTCAGGGATAGGAAGAGGTTGGAGCAATCCAACATCATTTGTGTGATCACTTTTATTTCTTTGACAAACTTCACATTGAGAAACAAAGAACACAATGTCCCTATGCATGCCCTTCAAATAGAAATGACTTATGGATCTAAAAGAAGTTGCTTGAATACCTAAATGACCACCAATGGCAGAAGCATGAAGGGATGCAAGAAGGTTTTTTTTTTTTTTTGATATTGCCACCCACTCCTATGTAGAGCTTGTCCTTGTATCTCAAATCACCATCTTTATAAGTAAAATGTGATACACCAGCAGGATTGAGCAAAAGTTTTGAAATGAGTTGATGGGCCTTGTCATCATTTATATAGATGTTGGTAACTTCTTGAACCCATGTTGGTGTAGAGAGAACTAATGAATGGGAAGTACTACACTCAGCAGGTCTTCTGGGCAGAGCATCAGCCACCACATTTTCAGATCCCTTTTTGTATTGAATATCATAATCAAAGCCTAAAAGCTTGATCAACCATCTTTGTTGTAAAGGAGTAGTTATTTTTTGCTTAAGAAAATATTTGATGCTATGGTGATCAGTTCTAATAATGAATTTAGTACCCTGTACATATTATCTCCATCTTTGCACAGTCATGACAATGGCAAGAAACTCCTTCTCATAAGTAGAATGTGCTTGATCTCTTGTACCTAATGGTTTGATGAAGAAGGCAATTGGTCTTCCTTCTTGAAGTAGTAATGAACCCAGACAGTTATCACTAGCATCACTCTCAACAATAAATGACTTAGTGAAGTCTGGTAAAGCTAGAATAGGAGTAGTAGTCATTGTTTGTTTGAGCTGTTCACAGAAAGTGGTAGTAGCTGGACTCCTTAGAAAATAATTTTTCTTGAGGGGACTTGTGAGTGGTTTACTAATAGAGCCGTATCCCTTCACAAATTTTTTGTAGTAACAAGTGAGTCCAAGAAAGCATGTTATCTCCTTGATGGTTTTGGGAATTGGCCAATTCTGCATATATGCAATCTTATTTGGATCAGCACAAACACCATCAGTTGTAATAATATGACCAAGGTACTCCAAAGAAGGTTGTCCAAAGCAACAATTAGACAACTTAGCAAATAGTTGATGTTGTCTGAGGAGAGAAAAAACAATCTTCAAATGTTCCAAATGCTCAGTCATGCTGGAGCTGTAAATAAGTATGTCATCAAAGAAAACAAAAAGAAACTTTCTCAAATAAGGTAGAAAATTTTCATTCATTAATGCCTAGAATGTAACAGGGGTATTTGTGAGGCCAAATGGCATAACCTTGAATTCATAGTGCCCTTGATTAGTTATAAATGTTGTTTTGAAGATGTCCAAGTCATGAACTTTAATTTGGTGATAGCCAGCTCTAAGATCAATCTTAGTAAAGATTATTAGTCCTTTCAGCTCATCTAACAATTAATCCACAATTGGGATGGGAAATTTATCTTTAATGGTGATGCTGTTGAGTTTTCTATAGTCAACACAGAACCTCCATGAATTGTGCTTCGTTTTGACTAAGAGTATGGGAGAAGAAAAAGGATTGTGGCTAGGTTGAATGATGAAAGTTTGAAGCATGTCATGCACAATTTGCTCAACTGCAGATTTTTGAATGTATGGGCATTTGTAAGCTCTTTGGTTAACAAGAGTTGAAACTGGCTGCAGTGGAATTTTGTGATCCAAACTTCTTTGAGGGGGAAGTTGGGTAGGTTCTTGAAATATATCAGTGAACTCTTGTAATAAGGGTGATAAAGCTGCAGGAATTGTTGTATGTATAGG